>ML788582.1:339316-365297 GCA_009831015.1 Picea engelmannii | reverse complement strand
ATGGAGAGCTACTTCTATGATTGAATTCCTGTTATCTTGATGCATAAAGACAGTGAGCCTGATGCCAAGGAGAAAAGTTACTTGAGAAGGATTCTTGTTCCTTAAACATTGTCAATGGTTGTTGTGTAAAGAACTTGATGCAACCTAAAGATTGCAATGGTTACAAATGATGGATTACTTGAAGCGGTTGCTTCAGTAAGTTTGGTTACATGCCAGAACGCGTACGAAGCTAAATAGTGAAAGATAGGGTGGTGTTATGGTGAATTCATGATATTCGCATTGTGACGGATGACCCATAAAAAATTTAAGGTTCGTGAATCTAAGTGAAACCGGTATTTTTATTTCAGAAAACGAGGATTGCAGTTAACTAATTGTACCTTATTTAAGGTTGGATACCTCATCGATAAATAAATTTAAAGGGAGCAATTGGTCTGAGATTTTCTGTGAGTCTTTTCATGGTTGGAAAATGTCTGGGTTCTTCTTACTTGTGCCTTCCGGGAGGACGCCTGTTCCTTTAATTTGTGTTGTACAAGGTCGTAATCATCTTATTGTTGGGACAGTCGTGTCGGTTGCCGGGTGGCAACGTAGAGTCACGTGATTTCGTACCTTTACGCGCACACACACCTTAACTCAAACAAAAAAATTTCACCTGTTAACAGAGTTGTTGTCATAATGAGGAGGGACCTTACACCCTCGTCCAATACCTGCAAGGAACTCATGTCAATCACGTGTGTAGGATCACTAACATAATGTCTCAAAACAGATGCATGAAAAACATCGTGCATACGCCTCAAAGAATCAGGAAAGGCTAGTCTATAGGCCATGGGCCCCTTTCTCTCCACAATATCGAAAGGTCCCATGAACCTAGAAGAGATTTTAGCTCCCTTTCTAAACTTGATCGAACTCTTATGCAGTTTAACCCGCAAGAAGACTCGATCGTCGACCTCGTAACTACGGTCGGCTCGGTGTGCATCGGCATAACTCTTTTTTCGATCCTGTGCTTCTTTAATCCTTTGTCTTATGGCTTGCATTTGCTCTTCCATTTCTTGGATTGCTTCTGGTCCCACCAGGACCCTATCCTCTAGTTGATCCCAACTCAAGGGCGTACGACACGGTCACCCATAAAGAAAATCAAAAGGTGCCATCTTAATGGTGCTCTTGTAACTATTGTTATAAGCAAACTCTACTAGAGGCAAGAATTCCTCCCAATGTTTTTTTTGGTCCATCACGTACATGCGCAACATGTCTTCCAAGGTTTGGTTCATTCTTTCGGTCTTTCCGTCAGTCTCTGGGTGATACGCAGTACTAAAGTTAACTTGAGTTCCCAAGGCCTCTTGGAAATGCGTCCAAAATCATCCAGTAAACACCGATCCTCGATCGGATATAATCTTCTTAGGCACGCCATGTAGCCTCACAATCTCACTGATGAAAACTCTCACTATGTCAGGTTCCTGATATGTTGTACACACCGGAATAAAGTGAGAACTCTTCGTCAGAGTGTCTACTACTAGAAAAATCAAATCGTGTCTCCTGGCCGTCAGTGGAAATCCAACAATAAAATCCATCGAAATAACTTCCCATTTTGATTCTGGAATGGCATGTGGTTGAAGTAAACCTGTCGGGTGTCTATGTTCAGCCTTTACCTACTGACATTCTAGACATCTAGCCACAAAGTTGACTATGTCGGCCTTCATTCCCTTCCAGAAGAATAAGGGTTTAAGGTCTGCCCTCATCTTCGTAACTCCTGGGTGAGCCATGTAAACTGCTCTATGAGCCTTGCTTATGATCAACATCCTGAACTTGTCATTAGGTGGTACATAAATCCGACCTCTAAACCTCAATAACCCATCGTTATCCAATGAATATCCCTCATATCGTGGTACCATCATTGTGTTTTGTCCGATAAAATCCTTGACTTTTGTGTACGAGTCATCATCACGCAGTAAGGTGAGAATCTTCTCACGTAGATTTGTCTGAAGAGGTAACACTGAAAATATGCGTGGCCTTCGACTCAAAGCATCCACCACTCGGTTCATTGTTCCCTTTATGTAAGTAATCTCAAAGTCGTACTTGCTAAGCAATTCCAACTAACACCGTTTTCGCGCGTTCAATTCGCTTTGCGTGAAAATTTGTTGCAACCCACAATGATCAGTCTTTAATTCAAATTTTCATCCAACAAGGTAGTGTCTCCAAACCTTCAAGGCATAAATGATGGCTAATAACTCCAAGTCGTGCGTCGTGTAGTTCTCCTCATGCCTTCTCAGCTTCCTCAAAATGTAATCAATCACTCGTTCGTCCTGCATCAAGACTCTGCCTAAACCTTCCTTGGATGCGTCAGTGCATACCAAGAAGTGTGCGTCCATGTCAGGGACCTTTAGTATCGGTGCAGTTGTCAACAACTCTTTAAGCCTCTGAAATGCTTCCGCACATTTATTTGTCCAAACAAACTTCTTGTTTTTCTTCTGCAATTCTGCGATTGGATTTGCTATCTTCGAAAAACCCTCGACAAACCGTCGGTAGTATCCTGCTAATCCCATAAAACTACGCACTTCTGTGACATTCGTCGGTGCAAGCCATTCCATAATAGCCTTGACCTTGGCTGTATCCACGGCGATACCTTCTTCGGAGATGACATTCCCTAAGTATTGAATCCTTGATTGATAAAAAGAGCATTTGGACAACTTCCCATATAATTCATGTTCTCGTAAACATTGTAGTACCAAGTGCAAGTGCTCTTCATACTCCTCCGTTGTCCGAGAGTAGATCAAAATATCGTCAATGAATACTTGGACGAACTTGTCCAAGTACTCGTGGAACACCCCGTTCATCAAACTCATGAATACCCCTGGGGCATTTGTCAATCCAAATAGTAGAACAATAAACTCGTAATGTCCAAATCTCGTCTTAAAGGTGGTCTTAGGGATGTCATCCTCCTTGATCCGTAACTGGTGATACCGGGATCGCAAATCGATCTTGGAGAACACTATCGCACCCTTCATTTGATCGAACAGATCATCAATTCTTGGTAAGGGATATTGATTCTTGATTGTAGCCTTTTTCAGTTGACGGTAGTCAATGCAAATCCTCCACGATCCGTCCTTCTTTCGTATGAAAATAACTGGTGCACCCCATGGTGACACACTAGGGCGTATCAGTCCCAGGTCCAACAACTCCTTCAGTTGAATTTTGATCTCTTGCAACTCCGGGGTCGACATCCGATAAGGTGTTCTCTCTATCGATTCGGTCCCCGGTTTCAGGTCTATGGTCAACTCTAGTTCCCTTTCCAGTGGCATCCCAGGCAACTCCTCTGGAAATATGTCCGAAAACTCCTTCACCACTGGAAGGTGTTCTAGACCTTCCGCTACTCCCTTTTCGTTTAGCGTGAGGATCGCATAAAGCTTTCACCCCTTGCGCATACTCTTTCGTAACTGTAAGGAAGAGACAAAGCTCAGGGATACTCCCTGGTTCCGTCCTAAAATCACACGTCTCTATCCTTTGTCATCAAGCAAACTCAACCATTTCATCTTACAGTTGAGTATCTCCTCATGCATTTTCAACCAATCCATACCAATCACGATGTCATAAGATCCTAAGATCGTGACGTACAAGTTGACCCTCATGAAAAAATCTCCCAGGTTAAGGGCACAGCTCGTCACCTTTCCTCCAACCTTCTGTTTGGCTCCCGAAGCCATCTCCATGAAGATAAACTTATTCTATTCAACTGCCTTTACCTTAATCCTTTTTAGCACTGCGCCAAAAATGAAACTCTCAGTAGCACTTGGGTCTAACAAAATACTAAGGGTCTGGTCAGGGATAGTACCTGTCGTCTCGAGCACAGTCGACTAGTGCTCTGCCTGGTGGTTATTCATCGCTGCATGAATCCGATGGGCCTTGCCCATATCTCCAATGGTATCAGGTCCGGCTGATCTGGGCACCCTGGTCCTCTCCATAGGACAGTCACGCTGGTAGTGCAACTCCCCACATGTCCAACACCCCTTCTTCGGCCTAGTAGTCCTAGTACCCGAAGTAGAAGATGACTGCCCATCGGCCTGAAACCCTGGTCTGTTCTGTTCAACAGGCCTAAACTGTTGCTGCTATGGGTGACGCTACTGCTGGTGTTGTGATCCTCGATAAGGTGTCTGCTGTTGAGGCAATGATCATCGAGGTGTAGCAAAAGTGGATCCCCTCTAGAAGGCACGATGTCCTGGCATATGTCTCGCAGGTGTCTGATGCTGCGGCATACCAGATGAACTCTTCTGCCCTGCGGGTCTTGCTGGAGTCCTGGTTTGACCCCCACTGATAAGATCCTCCTCTGCTATGAGGGCCTTTTGGATAGCATCGTGGAAGGTTTGAGGCATCAAGATCCTAACCATTGCACGCAGGCTACCGTTAAGGCCAAACACGAACCAGTTGACCTTGAGCTTCTCAGTGTTAAGGTGCAGAGCATACTGGAGCAGTTCCATAAAACGTGCCTCGTACTCGAGCACTATACGACCTCCCTGTCATAAAGTGTTGAACTCATTGAGCCGACGCTCAATGAATTCCTCTGAAAGGTACCTCTCTTGGAACCATTCCTTGAATAGTTCCCATGACACGTCTTCCACGGCCATGTTCAGCTACGGCAGGAGCATCTTCCACCATAGAAGAGCGCTCCCCTTCAGTTTAAATACCACCATGTATACCTTCATGTTGGAGGTATAATCGTGAAGTGCGAAGCACATCACCATATTCTCCAACCATGCCTCGGCGGCGGCGTCGTCTGGGGCACCAAAGAACTCAGGAAATTTTACCTTCTCGAGTTCACGGTGAATGCTACCTGTAACGACTGGTGCGTGTGGCAGAACATCAGTGGGTGCTGGCACCCTGGCCTCGTCTCTATCCAATCGGTTGATTAGAGCCTTAGACATGTGCTGAAAGGATCTCATCATCCCAATCACATCGCCAACTGCTATCTTCTCCTGTCCGAGAACCTGATCGCATCCCTGGGGGTTAGACCCCTCAGGCATGGATGCTGTTGGAGGCATCACACCTCCTCCCCTAGCACCCCATCGTCTGCCTCCACGACATCCTCTAACCATGATTACCTGCATGCACACAATCAACTCAATCAAAAACAGTACAATCAATCTAATCCTGTCAACGAAATCCATAGAGAATCCCAAGTCGCTGATCGAACCGGCTCTGATACCATATGTAGCGACCTCCTGCTCGTTACGACCACAACGTTGATAACATGTGAAATTTTTTTGTTTTAAATGTGTGTGTGCGTGTAGAAGTAACAGACACACTTGACTCTACGTCGCCACCCGACAACCAACAAGACGCCACCACAAAGATTACCACAAGAAGACAAGGGCACACAACAAGTAGATGAAAGCAATGAACGACCCAAGACATAAGACGCACAAAAGTACTATAACAATAACGACCAAGGACATAAGGGACACACAAGTACTGCAACAATAACGACCAAGGACATAAGGCGCACTATGCAAACATTCACGACATACTGGGATATGCACAGTACGAGCACAGAGGGAAGAATCCATAGTAGTAGATCTTACTATTTCTGCACAGGAAAGTAGGGTGTTTAATATTAGTTCTCTGCTCCGGAGAGAGGGAAGGTCAGATAGGCTCCTGGCTGACTGCTTAGGCAGAAACTAGTAATCCCCTCAAGCATGTCGCAAGAGTGGAAACCCTGCCTTTAAAGGGCCCGAGACTCTTGATACGACACTGGATTCTTTGCACAGAAATTAATCACACACACAGTCTCACATAATAAGGTTACATGGAGGTGTCTACATCCTGCTTGACATAAGAAGACCATGCAATGCCAGACAACCAAGTACTACAAAACAAAGGGGCCACAACGACCTCTACGGAAATTTCTGCTGAGTGAAAATTTCGTTAATAAATCTATTAACGCACGTGAAGATTGTAATCCATCATTCATTAAAACATTGGTTGACGCAAGTAAGGAGTGTTAATCCAGCATACATTAGTACATCAATGAATCTAGCAGGGTTGCTAATCCATCATAAAGCAACATAAGAGAAGGTGCAAGGTAAACGACTTTATTTCTGTTGCATAAGGAATTATGATCCTATACATAAATTCACACATTGCCGATAGTTGAGGCGTAAGAGTATCACAATTTAATTCATTTCATAAGGATCTAGGGTCTAACAATCATTCACGACACCACAATTCATTACGTGCAAGTAATCTAAAATATTTAACTAACATTCATGACCAGAACATTTGCGCAAGAAGTTAGGGATCTAAACCATCATATAATACATGTAAACGAGTGCGCGCAAGGAGTCTAAACTCAACGTGTCCTATATCCCATGATAGAATTGAGCGCGAGTACTCAAATGAACGAGCAATGAATACATAGTATTATTCTAATCCACAAGTTTCTTTTCCAATTTATTTCATCACCACTAGATTTGTTCTTCCAACCCTATCTCGACTAAGTTGTCATTGTATCATGTCTTATATATAAAGTTGGAGAGAAGTAGTTACATTTAAATTCCCTTGTCAATACACATTCAAAAGAAATTTAATTAATGAACTTTAACATGGCAACTTAGCTACATAAACAATAGGTTACCTTCTTTAGTTTATTACTTCCCATCATAAATGTCTCGATCCAAGAAGCATTACTCAATTATGAATTACACTATCTAAATACTAAATTTATTTTACACCACCAAACATTCAGCTACAATCACATTACCAATTTAGATGACAGTACATTAACATCTCTTTATAAGGCAATCCATTACTTTCACTAGAATATATAAATATCAATATTTTAGGAACATAAAGCAGAACTATTCCTTTAACAATCATCTCACCAGACAATTGTATTAACCGTGTGCATTCAATGGAATATAATAATTGTCCAGATTTATGAAAAGACGAGCAGATCTGTTTCAGTAATAATAATATTATAACTAAGAAATCTGCAATGTGTCCCCACTCCTTACGCTATTGGGTTTAACTGATTAATTCAACCATCACAACACAGTCAGAGCTAATTATGCTACCAATTAAGTAAATCAGGAGCGATGAAGCCGACGCTAAGACCTAGTTTCTGGTATTAAGTACGGCAATGACATGCAGTTAAAGGAAAAGTAAAATTTAAACTCGACAAGAGGAAAAAGAAAGGAAGAATTAAAATACAGTAAACAATAAAATTGTAGCAGTTACATTAAAGCAGCAATAGTTTTAACTCTGGCAGTAATAACTCTAATCTGGCAGTTACATAAAGGCTAAAGGAGATGCGCAGGGAAAACACTATCTAAGGGAGATAATGGAGAGGGTGAAGGTGTCCAAGCTAACTCAGCTACCCAGGTCATAATTAACCCTATCGACACCCTCTTACTGTATGCAAAGCAGAATTTGATTGGCAGGGGCCCTATGTTTAAAGGCGAGAGGAGAGTTGTACACTTAAATACCAGGGCGCAGAATGGGGGTTACACCAAATGGACAAGCAACCGCGAAGTTACCAAATGCGTCTGTAGCTGAGTTAAAATGTCGTTAAAATGTGAATCTTGTTAAATGCCATGAAAAATGAACATATTAAATGCCATTAGATCGCAGACAGAGGTAAAATGCAGACCATTAAAACGCCCAATATATTAAAAAAAGAAAACCCACTGTAGGAATTGCCCACTGTGTAAAAACACCCAAGATATAAAAAGAAAACCCACTCTACTACATAGATGCCCCCCCCAACGGAACACACGCCTGCTGAATACTAATGCAACGCACACAGAATACAATAATGCAATGCACATGGAAGACAAATGCCCACTGTAGAACTTTTTATGAATGACAGTCATAAAGAAAACGCCCAACGAATTTTCCAGAAACCATAAACGGAGCCATATATAAAAGAAAATGAACTAACCATGAACCCAGTACAAATTTATCATCCCTAAAACTGTACCAATAAAAGAAAAACGAAATAACCATAAACCCAAAACAGTTTACTAGGAACAGATTCGAATGAAACGCCAGAACTGATTGCCAACGCTGATCTTCAGGAAATACCCCCCCCTTTTTCTTTTTCTTTTTTTATTTTTATTTTTATTTTTGTAGAGTTTAAAGGATGAGGAAATAACATTTTACTACAATACAATCATAACCACAACATTAAATAACTATGCATTCTACCCTACTAAATACATGAGCATACCGTTGCCTTGTTGCTTGCCGCAAATGACTCCTGTGCTCCGTGCCGCTCCTGCTCACCGACCGTAGAGACTACATCGGTACCTCCCAGCCAAACTCTAGGGGTACTCTGCTTCCCCCTTAGCCCCCCTAGCCGCAAAGGGGCCACACATAGTCCAGACAATAACCTATCTTCTCAGCCCACCTCCAAGGCTGAGCTACCACTCTAATATAGCTGAGGAAATCCCCAACTCCTCACAAGCAATCAGTCTCGTTCTCAAGTTTGGCAACATAACAATACCTAATAGCTCATCCTCCCTCTTCCCCCTTCCCCCTTTCTTTTTATGTAGTCTCAAACCCTAANAACTCAAAAGGTAAAAGCGCTAAGCATCTTTTCGTTTTATTTTTTAAATTCATATATATATATATATATTATACTCCATTGTTAAATAATTTTATTATTATTGGTTCAATCTGAGCTTATGTATGAGTTTTAAAGAATATAGTTTAATCCCTTAAGCATTCAATTTATTCACTAATGGTCATGCATTCTGTCAATCAAAACTATGGCTTTTGGTATTCGTTTATCTATGAATTAGTTTAATTTTTGAAAAACTTATGCGTTCATAAGGGAGTTATGTTTTCAATAAGTTAATGAACTCTCAATGCAAGTTGTGGTTAAGGAAGGAGAGGCCTTCAATGAAATTTATGGTCTGAGTTAACTAAAACGTATCCATTGATATATTGGTTGTAGTTGGATGAAGTTAATGCTAATGAATCCAGGAACTAGAGCTCAGGTACGTTCTAAAAATTGTATTCTCCTTGCACTGCATTGAGGTGCGAACTCTAGCCTAAAATCTCATAATGATGTTTTGTTTAATTATTTTAATGGTTGTTAGGGTTAATTGTTATTACTAATGATATTTGGGTAAAGGATCAGGTCAATATTCATAGGATCTATTCATTTAGAATTAGGGTTAGGCTCTTTTTAGAGTTATATTTAGGGCCTTTTTCTTTAGGGTTAGACGGAATTTTTTTTATCTTAGAGAAGTTTTTTTTTTGACTTAGAATTAGAATTTGAACTGGACGACAATTAGTTTAGGGGTGCCATTTTAAAAATTTATTAAGGCATTACTGTCTTAGGGCTAATTAGGTTTGTTTCCTTCATCCACATCAATGCGACGTGCCCTTCAGGACGCACCACGTGCTCCAAGGGTGCCACTCGCTTCTTGTGTTTCTTTTGTGCGACGTGCCCTTCAGGATGCACCACGTGCTCCAAGGGTGCCACTCGCCAACTGGACTGATTGGTAGACATCTAACCCCTGGAGTCAACACTTCGCCAGGTGAATTGTTGGGAGACTAAGGTTTCTAAGGAATAAGGCCCCCACCTTATTGCGTGCCCCTTAGAATCATCGTGAGCGGCTGTCGCAGTCTGCCCTCATGGCATCGTGGATCCTCTCAAAACTAGGTAATCGTTAACCTACAGTTCGAGCCACGACGGGAGTGCTAGTAGGCGGTGGCAGGGCTGTTTTCCACCCCTCTCCCTCAACCTCTCTAGAACTCATGTGTGGCCCCTTTACTCCATATGTGAGTTTGGTCGGCAAGCTATCGTCAGCCTGCATCATCAACAATCATGTCAGAAATGTCAACATCAAATCATCAAATCAATGAAATATCGTAGTAAATAAATCAACCCAAAAAGCACACTCCCTGACTCAGTCCGAAGTCCCAGGGGGTTCTACCGATGCCTCTGCATCCTCAAGGTCGAAAACCCTGCACACTCAATACAACTGAGTCAATAGCACCTATCTACATCAAATAGTAACACATCATGTCGTCTGTCAATCGCATCATAAATAAGTATAAATGGTCTAACATCAAAAAGGTCCAGATCACTTGCGAGCAAGTGTCCTCAAATAATAAGTTTTCTCAGTGCACCAGAGTGGGATGTTACAATTATTTGGTTTGTTGTGTGTTTTTGTTTTCTTTGATTATTTTGAATGAGTTTTCTTCTTATCTTTCTTCTTGAATTAATATATTTCTGATCAAAGAACTACTGTCGAAGGAAGCATTTATTTTAAGACTTGTATTTTTCAAGAAAATTGAAATAGTTCAAAGAGGTCCTGGTATTAATATATAGCTCACACAATTGATTTTTAAGTCAATTGTCACTCTCATTATGTCCTCGAATTATCTTTTCTAGAGTATTACACCTGAGATATGGTTTAAATCTTTGAGAATTACGATGATCTTTAAACTTTTTACGACTTCCATATTCTTAAGGATTCACTTTTAAGTTCTTCCTCATTCTCTAGATGATTTCTTAAAGGAAATCTAACATCTCTAAACCATGATAAATATTCCAGTTTTGAAAGCAAATAAATAACATGGTCAACTATTCACCTGTGTTGTAATTAACCTCCAGTATCACCCCGCTCTCTTTTTTATCAAGAAATATATAATTTTATTGTTATTTAAAAGTGGCATAAGAGGGTTGGAATCACTTATGTGTGGGAAGTGTGTGTAAACCCATCAGGGTACTAAACAGGCTCGCTGACAGCAGGTAAATGCACACATGATACCAAGACAATTTTGTCAGGGTACTGAGCGGGCCTGCTGGCAACGAAGCAATGCTGGGTCGAGAGGTAGCAGGTATATGCTTTTAAACTAGCTTTTATGGAAGTATACATCATGTGGATACAACTATTGGATGGGATTAAAGAATTTGAGTGGGTTAAATGACATCGTTGTCGAGGTTGTGGCCACCTGCTGGCAGCAGTGGCTCTGTCAATGGTATTGAATTTCTTTTATAAACATCATGACTCTTTTATTAATACATTATTTCAGAATATAATCCTCTACAAAGAAAATTCTATTTTCTGGTTATAGCATTGAGCTTATCCTAATACTATATGGTCTCAGAGTGAATTTATTTCAGGGAGATTAAATCCTTTTTTAAGTCTTATTATTTTCTTCCTAATATGAAATATTACTAGATCAGAGATAACTGCTTCACCCAGTAAGTCGCCATTTGTTGGGCCCCAACAACTCCCCCTAAATTTTTAACAAAATTTAAAGGGCCCCCGTTAGAATCTTGATAATTATAATGAGCTACAGAATCAACATTTTCAAATAGTTCCATAACTTGGCTTTCTTTGAGACAAAATTAAGACATTCACTATAGTATGAGACATTTATTACAAGAGTATATGTCAAAAGTTAGAAACGAGCATAAAAATCTCAATTTAAACAAAAACGTTAATTTTTATCAAATGTTTACTTTCGTTTAAATTATGATTATGTGTTAATTCTTTTGCTCATTAGCAAGTTTGAATATTTTGAATAATGTGTTCAATACTTCATCAGATAATATATTGGTTGGTTTCTCATTTTCATGAAATCATTTGGTGATATTAATTAATTAAATTCTTTTTTTCATTTTGCATCTCATTTCAAAATAATAGTAATAAAAGAATTATCTATCATTTGTTTGATTTTGTAAAAAAATGAAATTTATATTTTTTCTCCATTAACTCGAAGCTTCTAAATCATATTTGAAAGAAAATTATTAACAAAGTTTGTTTATAGGTTATTGTTAGTTTAAATTCATTTTTTTTTTCTAGATTTTGTTTTATTCACAATTTTTAGGTTATTAATTTAGGTTTTTTTTGTTTCACAGGTTTCTATTATCAAATATTTGATATGGATCTGATCATGCCTTGATTGTATTATCCAAATACATTCAATATCATTGATCCAAAAATAATTCTGGATTGCTACAAATAATTGTATGAGCAACAACAGATAAAATTTGGAAAGGCGTCAAGATCAGATAGGCGATTTAGCAGAACTGATTGCAACCAAACCGTAAGGAATTTGAAGAAACGGTTGGAAACTGTAATGACCTCCTTGTTACGACAACAACTCTTAAAACAGGTGCAAATTGTTTTTTGTTTAAGGTGTGCGCGCGCGTGTAGAAGTGACAACCACACTTGACTCTACGTCACCACTCGAAAACCAACTAGACGCAACCACGATGTTCAACACAAGAAAACCGAAGGCACACAACGAGTAACTACAACAATATACAACCATAGGCATAAGGCGCACAACACAAACATCAAGACATACTGGGGGTGCACAGTAAGAACACAGAGGGAAGAATCCATGGTGTTAGCTTTACTATTTCTGCACAGGAAAGCAGGGCGTTTAGTCTTATGTCTTCTCGAAAGAAGATTAGACAGGCTCCTGGACGACTGCTCAGGCAAAAACTAGTAACCCGACCTAGAACAAGATGCAAGCAAGACGAACAAAACAAGATGACCCCAACATATCATAGTGACAACAAGCAATAAACGCCCCTAGACATAAGGCGTACCACTAGTAGCTGTAACTAGAAGATGACACCAGGTGTTAAATACAGTACATTCACAGATGGAAGAATCCAACAGTAGCGTTTACCATTTCTGCACAGAAAAGTAGGGCTTTTAGTCTTATGTCTTCTCGAAAGAAGATTAGACGGGCTCCTGGTCGATTGCTCAGGCAGAATCTAGTAATCCCCTCAAGTGTGTCACAAGAGTGGAAACCCTGCCTTTAAAGGGCCCGAGACTCTTGATACGGCACTGGATTCCTTACACAGAAAAATACACACAGACATAAATGCTAGGGCTACTGAAGGTGTCTAAATAACATCGACATTATAATTAAAGGGCATATCATAAAATAACTTTCAACTTAAATTAACAACATCATAACATGTATATGTTATCAATAAAAATGGTACTACCTAATCTTAGCATAACATAACCACCTCCTCACCCTTATTCTAAAGTACATTTATAATGAAATTAGCATGGAATTGAAGTAGCATGGATATTAAATGAAAAATAAAGTAGCGTGGAAATTATCATGGAATACAAATTTTAACATGGAAATTTAACATCCAATATTTCTAAAATACATTTATAATGAAATTAGCGTGGAATTGAAGTAGCATGGATATTAAATGAAAAATAAAGTAGCGTGGAAATTAACATGAAATAAAAATTATCATGGAAATTTAACATTCAACAATTCTTTACGTCAATCAACTTTTATTGATTCTAGTAAACAAATAACTAAAATATAATATATATTATTACGAAATTATCTAAGATAGTTTTTTTTTATTAGTTTCTAATAAATGAAATAAATCAAAATATAATATATAATAGTATAAATAATTACACCACCCACTTTTTATTGATTTCTCAATGTGAATACCGAACACAAGACTATGTATCTGTTCAAATGCACATTTATTTAAATACAATGGAGAGAGTACTATGGCACTGAAACCTATTTCTCATAGAGCCCAACCCTAGAAACAAGAGTTCAATATTAATCCCTGTTTTTATACTTAAAGAAAAATTGACTTTAATTACTTATTATATGCATGTTATATTCAGTTATTTGTTTCCATATCAGTCACAATTTCTGGTGATATTTATTCTAGTCACATTTACCTAAATGAATGTTTACGATTGCTTTAAACTCGCAATGATAACTGCAACCACTAACCAAGGGTTCATTCAAAATTTATCGAGATAATAATGACTATCGGCTATGAGAGCTCGCCATGAGATCAAGTGGAAACTGCTGCGCACGTGCCTGGCCTCACAAACACCTGGGAGTTTTGTCCTGACCGTAGCTGGAGAATCTTGACGCGGCCATACATTGTGCGATTTGCAGAGGTGGGGAAAGATTCAATGATGAGGAATTAATTCCAGGCAGAGATGGAAAAGATAAGAGCGGGCCATGGTGGCAGGTAGCAAGTTAGACCTGTGTCACGGTTTTGCAGGGGCAAAAGGGTGAACTATTGCAGATGACAGTAAGAAGGGATGCAAGGAGGGTATGGGTGTGAACCAGATTCGAAAAAGGGAGTTACTGCTACTGCAATAGCTGTTACTTCTATTTTTTTTTGCATTAACGTAACTGCTCTCTCCATTGATGATATAAATATTTTGCATAAATAATAACAGTAAATTATACGCCTGTCATCCAATAGAAGAATTATACTAGCTTAAAATGGCACTAGCCTTACCCTAATCAGGCCGAAACCACACTAGGGTTTTGCATGTCTGCACACTGCATCAAGGATTTTATGTTGATTTCTAGCTTAGAGGCACATGAAGTCATGAATACACCACACAACAAGCCGCACTCGAACTCAACATTAAATATACTTGTCAATATCGTTGCTGTAGAGTGGTAGATGAAGAAGCGATTGACTTAATTTCATAAATAGGGACCTCCCCTATGAACGATAAGCGATCAATATAAAAAGAGAATTTGTAGCAAGAAACTTCTTTGACATTTGAATAAGAGAAGTGGTGCATTCGGTTATGGGTTTAGGAATGCGCAACACGTGTGAGATAATAAAGAAATAGTATGGCAGATGAATCCCACGTTGCGCCTGTTTTTTTTTTCCTCTTTTTTTTTGGGGGGGGGGTTCTTCTTTGACTGGTTGGGTGGTTGACAGGTTCAGCGCTTTGTAGCAGATTTCGGTGGAAGGGAGGTTTCTTAAGGTCCTTGAAGTATCTAGGGACTACATTAGAAAGCTAGAGTCATTCAATCCATAAGTTAAAGCTGTACTCACTTACTACGGGAGGTCATTCAACCGACCCAGAAACTATACAGAATGGGGTTAATACCGACATTTACCAGGAGGTTCTTCAAAATCTTGATAATCGTTTCATACCCAAGAACATGCAGAAATAAATTGTACAAGATTTTCCACACTAATACTGGTCACTGGAGAATTTAAACAAAAATGACAGTTGCAACAGTTTAATTTTAATCACAGAGTAAATAAATAAGATGGCCATTAATCCATTTACCACCAATGTTCTAATACCAACATAAATCAGAATGCAACCTACTCTATCAAGAACAAAAACCCATACCGTGGCCTTATCGTCCACGTCAAATGATGTACTGTGAGCTCCGCGCCACTCCTGCTCCGTGCCACTCCCGCTCGCTGACCGTGGAGACTACACCGGTACCTCCCAGCCAATATCTAGGGGTCTTCTGCTTCCCCCTTAGCCCCCCGAGCCGCCACACAAGATCCAGAGATAAGACTAGCTTCTCAGCTTGCCTCCAAGGCTGAGCTACCACTCCAATACAGCTGAGATAAACCCAACTCCTCACAGGCAATCTGTCAAGCCACAATCCGGCAGCGTAACGTTACGCTAATTGTTCCCCCCTCCTTCCTCCAATTTCCCCTTCTTTTATAGAAATTTGAGACCCACCTACTTTCCTAAAATTACTCCTAGGGTTCCTAGATCCCCTCTCATGCTTTTTAATAACTTTCCTAAAATGAAGTTGTTGATTTTTAGTAACTCATTAACTGTTGATTCCTTTTTTTATTTTTACCCTATGTCCCCTACTTTATTTTATTAAGTTTCCTTTATTTCAAGTTTCCTTATTTCTATTATTTGTTCCATTCCTCTTTTTTATTTATTTATTTTTTTTTTTTAAAAACCCCCCCAAAAAATAAAGGACTTATTAATCTTTTCATTGTATTTCTAAAATCCTAACTTTTATACTTCCACACTTTAATAATTTTAATTCTTATTTATAATTTAAAGGCCATGGGTTTCACTTAATTTATATCCCTCATTACTTTACCCCCCCTTAATTTAAGAAGACTTTAACTAACACTTAGGAGGGTTTTAGTTTACGCCCTTATGGTTATTTTTTTTTTGTAGGAACTTTTCTTAGGGCTCATCAAAATTTTATCTTAGAGATGTTTTAAATGTAGGTTTAGATTTGCATTGGGCGACAATTAATTAGGGGAGTCGTTTTGAGAATTTCTTTAGGCGTTAAGGTCTCTAGGGTCATCTAGGTTTGTCTCATCATCATCACCAATGCGACGTGCCCTTCAGGACGCACTACGTGCTCCAAGGGTGCCACTCGCCTTGTTTTCTTCTGTTGCACGACGTGCCCTTCAGGATGCACCACGTGCTCCAAGGGTGCCACTCGCCAACTTGTGTTTCTTTTGCACGACGTGTCGTTCAGGATGCACCACATGCTCCAAGGGTGCCACTCGCCGACTTGATGGATTGCTAGACATCTATAACCCCTGGAGTCAGCACTCCACTAGGTGAACTTGTGGGAGACTAAGGGATCTAAGGAATAAGGCCCCTGCCTTATTGCACGCCCCTTAGAATCATCGTGAGCGACTGTCGCAGTTTTCCCTCACGGCATCGTGGATCCTCTTGAACTAGGTAATCATTAACCTACAGTTCGAGCCACGACGGGAGTGCTAGTAGGCTATGGCAGGGCTGCTGTCCACACCTCTCCCTCAACCTCTCTGGAAATCATGTGTGGCCCCTTTACTCCATATGTGAGTCTGGTCGGCAAGCTATCGTTAGCCTGCATCATCAACCATCATGTCAGAATGTCAACAACATATCATAAAATCAATATCATATCAGCAAAACAAAGAAATATCACCGTAAACGAATCAAACCAAATAGCACACTCCCCGACTCAATCCGGAGTCCAAGGGGGTTCCACCGATGCCTCTGCATCCTCAAGGTCCGAAACCCTGCACACTCAATGAAACTAAGTCAATAGCACATGTCTACGTCAAGTAGTAAAACATCATGTCGTCTATCAGAACGCATCATAATCAAGCATAAATGTATTAATATCAGAAAAGTCCAGATCACTTGCGAGCAAGTGTCCTCAAAGAATAAGTTTTGTAAGTGCACCAGAGCGGGATGTTACATACTCCCCCTCTTGGTCTAAACTTCATCCCGAAGTTTCTCAGTATAAGTGCCGAAATAAATGTACCCACAATATCATAAGTACCAAAGTATCATAAATCTATCTATCAAACAAAAATGGAAACTGTTGGCGCATATCATATGCGTCCTCCTAGGTCGCCGAGTGCGGACTATAACTGTCCCACTGTACCTTGATCTGATGTAACGTTCGACGTCGTAACTGTCGAACGCGATGATTTAAGATGTGGACTGACTCAGCCGTGAGCGCTCCCTCATCCGATACCTGCAAGGAACTCATGTCAATCATGTGCGTAGGATCACTAATATAATGTCTCAAAACAGATACATGAAAAACATCGTGCATACGCCTCAAAGAATCAGGCAAGGCTAGTCGATAGGCCACAAGCCCCTTTCTCTCCACAATCTCGAAAGGTCCCATGAACCTAGGAGAGAGTTTAGCTCCCTTTCCAAACTTGATCGAACTCTTATGCGGTTGAACTCGCAAGAAGACTCGATCGCCGACCTCGTAACTATGGTCGACTTGGTGCACATCGACATAACTCTTCTATCGATACTGCGCTTCTTTTATCCTTTGTCTTATGGTTTGGATTTGCTCTTCCATTTCTTGGATGGCTTCTGGTCCCACCAGGACCCTATCCTCAAGCCAATCCCAACTCAAGGGCATCCGACATGGTCGCCCATAAAGGAACTCAAAAGGCGCCATCTTAATGGTGCGTTGGTAACCGTTGTTGTAAGCGAACTCTACCAGAGGCAAGAATTCCTCCCAATACTTTTGTTGGTCCATCACGTACATGTGCAACATGTCTTCCAAGGTTTGGTTCATACGTTCTGTCTGTCTGTCAGTCTCTGGGTGATACGCAGTACTAAAGTTAAGTTGAGTTCCCAAGGCCTCTTGGAAACTCGTCCAGAATCGTCCGGTAAACACCGATCCTCGATCGGATATAATCTTCTTAGGCACGCCATGCAGCCTCAAAATCTCACTGATGAAAACTCTCACTATGTCAGGTGCCTGATACATCGTACACACAGGGATAAAGTGAGCACTCTTCGTCAGGGTGTTTATCACTACAAAAATCGAGTTGTGTCTCCTTGCCGTCAGTGGCAATCCAACAATAAAATCCATCGAAATAACTTCCCATTTCGATTCCGGAATAGCATGTGGTTGAAGTAATCCTGCCGAGTGTCTATGTTCAGCCTTCACCTGCTGAAACTGTAGACATCTAGCCACAAAGTTGACTATGTCGGCCTTCATTCCCTTCAAGAAGAATAAGGGTTTAAGGTTTTCCCTCATCTTCGTGACTCCTGGGTGAGCCATGTAAACTGCTCTATGATCCTCGCTCAGAATCAACATCCTCAATTCATCGTTTGGCGGCACGTAAATCCGACCTCTAAACCTCAATAACCCATCGCTATCAAAAGAAAATCCCTCATATCGTGGTAGCATCATTGTGCTTTGTCCGATAAAATCCTCGACTTCTTTGTACCAGTCATCGTCACACTGTAAAGTGAGAATCTTCTCACATAGATTCTTCTGAAGAGGCAACATCAAAAATATGCGTGGCCTCCAACTCAAAGCATCTGCCACTCAGTTCACTGTTCCCTTTATGTAAGTAATCTCGAATTCGTACTCGCTAAGCAATTCCGACCAATGTCGTTGTCGTGCGTTCAAGTCGCTTTGCGTAAAAATGTGTTGTAATCCACAATGATCAGTCCTTAATTCAAATTTTCATCCAACAAGGTGGTGTCTCCATACCTTTAAGGCATATACGATGGCTAATAACTCCAAATCATGCATCGCGTAGTTTTCCTCATGCCTTCTTAGTTTCCTCAAAATGTAAGCAATCACTCGTCCATCTTGCATCAGGACTCCGCCCAACCCTTCCTTGGATGCGTCAGTGCATACCAAGAATTCTACATCCATGTCAGGGAAATTTAGTATCGACGTTGTGGTCAACAACTCTTTAAGCCTCCAAAACGCTTCCACGCATTTTTCTGTCCAAACAAACTTCTTGCTTTTCTTCTGTAATTCCTTGATCGGATTTGATATCCTTGAAAATCCTTCGACAAACCGTCGAAAGTATCCTGCTAAACCCATAAAAATACGCACTTCTGTGACATTCGTTGACACAGGCCATTCCATAATAGCCTCAACCTTGGTTGGATCCATGACGATACCTTCGCCGGAGATGACATGCCCTAAGTAGTGAATCCTCGATTGATAGAAAGAGCATTTGGACAACTTCCCATACAATTTGTGCTCTCGCAAACACTGTAGTACCAAGCACAAGTGCTCGTCATGCTCCTCTGTTGTCCGAGAGTAGATCAAAATATCGTCAATGAATACTTGGACGAACTTATCCAAGTACTCGCGGAACACCCCATTCATCAAACTCATGAATACCCCAGGGGCGTTTGTCAATCCAAATAGTAAAATAGTAAACTCGTAATGTCCAAATATTATCTTAAAAGAATTCTTAGGGACATCATCCTCCTTGATCCGTAATTGGTGATACCCTGATCGCAAATCGATCTTGGAGAACACCGTCGCACCCTTCATTTGATCAAACAAATCATCAATTCTTGGTAAGGGATACTGATTCTTGATCGTAGCCTTGTTCAGTTGACGGTAGTCAATTCAAAGCCTCCATGATCTGTTCTTATTTTGAATGAAAATGACCGGTACACCCACGGTGACACACTAGGACGTATCAGTCCCAGGTCCAGCAACTCCTTCAGTTGCATTTTTAACTCTTACAACTCCGGGGTCGACATCCGATAAAGAGTTCTTGCTATCGGTTCGGTCCCCGGTTTCAGGTCTATAGTAAACTCCAATTCTCTTTCTGGCGGCATCCTAGGCAACTCCTCTAGAAATACGTCCACAAACTCCTTCACCACCGGAAGGTGTTCTAGACCTTCTGCTACTCCCTTTTCATTTAGCGCAAGGATCGCATAAAGATTGCACCCCTTGTGCATACTCTTCTGTAACTGTAAGGAAGAGATGAACCTCAGGGATACTCCCTGGTTCCGTCCTACAATCACCCGTCTATGTCCTTCATCATCGACCAAGCTCAACCTCTTCGTCTTACAGTTGAGTATTGCCTCATGCGTTTCCAACCAATCCATACCAATCACGACGTCATAAGATCCTAAGATCGTGACGTACAAGTTGACCCTCATGACAAACTCTCCCAAGTTAAGGGCACATCCCGCAACCTTTCCTCCAACCTTCTGTTTGGCTCCCGAAGCCATCTCCATGAAGCTAAACTCATCCTGTTCGACTGCCTTTACCTTAATCCTTTTTAGTGCTGCACCAAAAATGAAACTCTCAGTAGCACCTGGGTCTATCAAAATACTAAGGGTTTGGTCAGCGACAGTACCTGTCATCTCAAGCACTGTCGACTAGTGCTCTGCCTGGCAGTTATTCACCACTGCATGAATCCGATGTGCCTTGCTCATATCTCCCACTGTATTGGGTCCGGCTGATCCAGATGCTCTGGTCCTCTCCACAGGACAGTCGTGCTGGTAGTGTGGCTCCCCACATGTCCAACACCCCTTCTTCGGCCCAGTAGTCCTGGTACCTGAAGTAGTGTAGTGTACGTGGATCCCCTCTGGAAGCCACGATTTCTCGGTGTAGGTCTCGCTGGTGTCTGCTACTGCGGCATACCAAATGAACCCTGCCCTACAGATCTTGCTGGAGTCCTGGTCTGACCCCCGCTGATAATCTCCTCCTCTGCTATGAGGGCCTTTTGGACAACGTCATGCAAGGTTTGAGGCATCAAGATCCTAACCTTTGCATGCAGGCTGCCGTTAAGGCCAAACAAGAACCTATTGACCTTTAGCTTCTCAGTGTTCAGGTGCGTAGCATACCAGAGTAGCTCCATAAAATGTTCCTCGTACTCGAGCACTGTACGACCTCCCTGTCGTAAGGCGTTGAACTCATTGAGTTGACGCTCAATGAATTCCTAAGAAATATACCTCTCTCGGAACCGTTCCTCGAACAGTTCCCATGACACGTCTTTGACGACCATGTTCAGCTGCGGTAGGAGCGTCTTCCACCATAGAAGAGCGCTCCCATTCAGTTGAAAGACTGGAATGCGGACCTTCATGTCGGAGGTATAATCGCGCAGTGCGAAGCACATTTCCATATTCTCCAACCATGCCTCAGCGGCTGCACTGTCTGGGGCACCAAAGAACTCAAGAAATTTTACCTTCTCAAGTTCACGGTGAATGCTACTAGTAACGGCTGGTGCGCATGGCGGAACCTCAGCGGGTGCCGGTGCCCTAGCCTCATCTCTATCCAATCGGCTGATCAATGCCTCGGACATGTGCTGAAAGGATCTCATCATCCCAACAACGTTTCCAACTAGGATTTGCTTCTGTCCGAGAACCTGCTCGCCTCCCTGGGTGTTAGACCCCTCAGGCGTGGATACTTCTAGAGGCGTCATGCCTCCTCCCCTAGCATCCTGTTGTCTGCCTCCGCGGTGTCCTCTAACCATGATTTCCTTCACGCACACAATCAACTCAATCAACAACAAAATAATCAAATATAATCATGTCAACGAAAGCCGTAGCGAATCCTGAGTCGCGGGTCGAACCCTCTCTGATACCATATGTAATGACCTCCTCGTTACGACAACAACTCTAAAAATAGGTGCAATTTTTTTTTTGTTTAAGGTGTGTGCGCGTGTGTAGAAGTGACAACCACACTTGACTCTACGTCGCCACTCGAAAACCAACTAGACGCAACCACGATGTTTAGCACAAGAAGACCGAAGGCACACAACGAGTAACGGCAACAATATACGACCATAGGCATAAGGTGCACAACACAAACATCAAGACATATTGGGGGTGCACAGTAAGAACACAGAGGGAAGAATCCATGGTGTTAGGGTTACTATTTCTGCATAGGAAAGCAGGGCGTTTAGTCTTATGTCTTCTCGAAAGAAGATTAGACAAGCTCCTAGCCGACTGCTCAGGAAGAAACTAGTAACCCGACCTAGAACAAGACGCAAGCAAGACGAACACAACAAGATGACCCCGACATATCATAGTGACAACAAGCAATAAACGCCCCTAGACATAAGGCGTACCACTAGCAGCTATAAGCAGAAGAAGACACCAGGTGTTAAATACAATACAGTCACAGATGGAAGAATCCAAAAGTAGCGTTTACCATTTCTACACAGAAAAGCAGGGATTTTAGTCTTATGTCTTCTTGAAAGAAGATTAGACAGGCTCCTGGCCGACTGCTCAGGGAGAATCTAGTAATCCCCTCAGGTGTGTCGCAAGAGTGGAAACCCTGCCTTTAAAGGGCCCGAGACTCTTGATACGACACTGGATTCCTTACACAGAAAAATACACACAGACATAAATGCTAGGGCTACTGAAGGTGTCTAAATCCCTCTTGACACAAACAGTCCAATCGACAATTATTACAACTCAGTGCAACAACAGACAACAGAGAAACCACGTCTACTACGGAAGGCACAAGACAAGGACTCAGACCACAACGACCGTTATTATGGCCAGGCACTAAATCTGACTTCAAGGGACAATGGTTACCGACCCCACCAAGAAAATCATACATCCATGTGCAACAATAATTAAATAAGAAACCAATCATTAATACGATGGGGCATTTATCTAAGACTCAATGATATTAGTTACAGACCCAAGACTCCGTTTAAATTCTAAGTTTGACGAGTTACCATCCCAACTTTACATTAAGGTATATTTGATTATTTCAATCCCCCTTTTCTGAATCATAATAAATGATTGTTCTTAGTTCCCCGAATCTTACATTTATGTGTCGTCGCTAACAACGAGACTTCAATAGCCTTACAATAATTTAACATTGCCATCATCTTAATTTACAATAACTCGCCATTAAATGACAACCATTACCTATGAATTCGTCAACACCAACATAGATACTCATTTTAAAATGCAATAAGGTACTACATTTACCCCTTTATCAACAATGTATTTAATGGAATTTCTCCATGCATAATACAACAACATTAAATTACCGCCTGTGTCAATACCTATTATTACAATGACCTTGCAACTTTGGAATAACATCAACATTATAATTAAAGGGCATATCATAAAATAACTTTCAACTTAAATTAACAACATCATAACATGTATATGTTATCAATAAAAATGGTACTACCTAATCTTAGCATAACATAACCACCTCCTCACCCTTATTCTAAAGTACATTTATAATGAAATTAGCATGGAATTGAAGTAGCATGGATATTAAATGAAAAATAAAGTAGCGTGGAAATTATCATGGAATAAAAATTTTAACATGGAAATTTAACATCCATCATTTCTAAAATACATTTATAATGAAATTAGCGTGGAATTGAAGTAGCATGGATATTAAATGAAAAATAAAGTAGCGTGGAAATTAACATGAAATAAAAATTATCATGGAAATTTAACATTCAACAATTCTTTATGTCAATCAACTTTTATTGATTCTAGTAAACAAATAACTAAAATATAATATATATTATTACAAAATGATCTAAGATAGTTTTTTTTTATTAGTTTCTAATAAATGAAATAAATCAAAATATAATATATAATAGTATAAATAATTACACCACCCACTTTTATTGATTTCTCAATGTGAATACCGAACACAAGACTATGTATCTGTTCAAATGCACATTTATTTAAATACAATGGATAGAGTACTATGGCACTAAAACCTATTGCTCATAGAGCCCAACCCTGGAAACAAGAGTTCAATATTAATCCTTGTTTTTATACTTAAAGAAAAACTGACTTTAATTACTTATTATATGCATGTTATATTCAGTTATTTCTTTCCATATCAGTCACAATTTCTGGTGATATTTATTCTGGTCACGTTTACCTAAATGAATGTTTACGATTGCTTTAAACTCGCAATGATAACTGCAACCACTAACCAAGGGTTCATTCAAAATTTATCGAGATAATAATGACTATCGACTATGAGAGCTCACCATGAGATCGAGTGGAAACTGCTGCGCGCGTGCCTGGCCTCATGAACACCTGGCGGTTTTGTCCTGACCGTAGCTGGAGAATCTTGACGCGTCCATACATTGCACGATTAACAGAGGTGGGGAAATATTCGATGATGAGGAATTAATGCCGGGCAGAGACGGAAAATATAAGAGCGGGCCATGGTGGCAGGTAGCAAGTCAGACCTGTGTCACGGTTTTGCAGGGGCAGAAGGGCGAACTGTTGCAGATGATAGTAAGAAGGGACGCAAGGAGGGTACAGGTGTGAACCAGATTCAGAAAAGGGAGTTACTGCTACTGCAATAGTTGTTACTTCTAGTTTTTTTTTCATTAACATAACCGTTCTCTCCATTGATGATATAAATATTTTGCATAAATAATAACAGTAAATTATATGGCTGTCATCCAACAGAAGCATTATACTAGCTTAAAATGGGACTAGCCTTACCCTAATCAGATCGACACCACACTAGGGTTTTGCATGTCTGCACACTGCATAAAGGATTTTATGTTGATTTCCAACTTAGAGGCACGCAAAGTCATGAATACACCGCACAGCAAGCCACACTCGAACTCAACATTAAATATACTTGTCAATATCGTTGCTGTAGAGTGGTAGATGAAGAAGCGATTGACTTAATTTCATAAATAGGGACCTCCCCCATGAACGATAAGCGATCAAGATAAAAAGAGAATTTGTAGAAAGAAACTTCTTTGACATTTGAATAAGAGAAGTGGTGCATTCGGTTATGGGTTTAGAAATGCGCAAAACGCGTGAGATAATAAATAAATAGTATGGCAGATGAATCCCAGGATGCGCCTGTTTTTTTTTTCCTCTTTTTTTTTGGGGGGGGGGTGTTTCTTTGACTGGTTGGGTGGTTGACAGGTTCAGCGCTTTGTAGCAGATTTCGGCGGCAGGGAGGTTTCTTAAGGTGGTTGAAGTATCTAGGGACTACATTAGAAAGCTAGAGTCATTCAGTCCATAAGTTAAAGCTGTACTCACTTACTACGAGAGGTCATTCAACCGACCCGGAAACTATACAGATTGGGGTTAATACCGAAATTTACGAGGAGGTTCTTCAAAAGCTTGATAATCGTTTCATACCCAAGAACATGTAGAAATAAATTGTACAAGATCCGCCACACTAATACTGGTCACTGGAGAATTTAAACAAAAATGACAGCTGTAACAGTTTAATTTTAATCATAGAGTAAATAAATAAGACGCCCATTAATCCATTTACCACCAATGTTCTAATACCAACATAAATCAGAATGCAACCTACTCTATCAAGAACAGAAACCCATACTATGGCCTTATCGTCCACGTCGAATGATGTACTGTGAGATCCGCGCCGCTCCTGCTCCATGCCACTCCCGCTCGTCGACCGTGGAGACTACACCGATACCTCCCAGCCAATCTCTAGGGGTAATCTACTTCCCCCTTTTCCCCCCGAGCCGCAAAGGGGCCACACAAGATCCAGAGATAAGACTAGCTTCTAAACTCGCCTCCAAGGCTGAGCTACCACTCCAATACAGCTGAGATAAACCCAACTCCTCACAAGCAATCCGTCAAGCCACAATCCGGCAACGTAACGTTATGCTAACTGTTCCCCCCTCCTTCCTCCAATTTCCCCTTCTTTTATAGAAATTTGAGACCCACCTACTTTCCTAAAATTACTCATAGGGTTCCTAGATCCCCTCTCTTTCTTTTTAATAACTTTCCTAAAATGAAGTTGTTGATTTTTAGTAACTCCTTAACTGCTGATTCATTTTTTGATTTTTACCCTATGTCCCCTACTTTGTTTTATTAAGTTTACTTTATTTCAAGTTTCCTTATTTCTATTATTTGTTCCATTCCTCTTTTTTATTTTTTATTTATTTTTTATTTTTTTTTAAAAACCCAAAAAAAAATAAAGCACTTATTAATCTTTTCATTGTATTTCTAAAATCCTAAATTTTATACTTCCACACTTTAAT
>ML788582.1:321462-338624 GCA_009831015.1 Picea engelmannii | reverse complement strand
TCATGTGTGGCCCCTTTACTCCATATGTGAGTCTGGTCGGAAAGCTATCGTCAGCCTGCATCATCAACCATCGTGTCAGAATGTCAACAACATATCATAAAATCAATATCATATCATCAAAACAAAGCAATATCACCGTAAACGAATCAACCCAAATAGCACACCCCCTGACTCAATCCAGAGTCCAAGGGGGTTCCACCGATGCCTCTGCATCCTCAAGGTCTGAAACTCTCCACACTCAATGAAACTGAGTCAATAGCACCTGTCTACATCAAGTAGTAAAACATCATGTCGTCTATCAGAACACATCATAATCAAGCATAAATGTATTAATATCATAAAAGTCCAGATCACTTGCGAGCAAGTGTCCTCAAAGAATAAGTTTTGTAAGTGCGCCAGAGAGGGATGTTACAGAAACCCATAACCAAAATGGACCCGTTTACCTTTTGCGTAGACATTTGCCCAAACAAATGCACAATTTGAGAGATATTGATGTCTTTTTAGCGGCAAATTTCAGGTGGCGGAAATTAATAGTGATGCCCATACTGTTCATACATTTTATAAATATATGAGAAATATCATAGCCAATGGGGCCAGGAATTGGAGAGGAGGATTTTAATCATTTCTCTTTTGTATATTATTTCTTTTGTAAACTTTTTATTTCTTTTCAAATGGAGTAATGGATGGCTGGTATCTTTGGGAGAATGGATGAATATTTTCAAAAAAGAATATAGAATTCTAGGTTGCTTAATGGTTTTTGTCTTGTAAGTAAAACGGTTTTATTTTTATTATAATATATTCATATTCTTTGAATAATTGATTATGCATTGATTTAAATAGCTTTAGTCTTTTTTATCAATACATGGTTAATTATTATCATTTATGTATTATTTTTTCCAATCTTTAAAGTCTATTATCCAAACAATTTCTTCCAGGACTACATAATGGACAAGTGATTCCAAAAACTTAATAGAACGACATATATGCATTTTGGCTTTAGCTTTTTGTTTATAATGTTGTTATTTATGTTTTGTTAATCATGTTACATTTGCAGGTCTGGTATCTTTAGATTAAATGATCTGTGATGTGTAGGAGGTTTATATTATAAATATCATCTATCATTTGCTCCTCAAACTACAACTGTTGTGATTATATCTTCGATTTAAATAATGAGATTTATCTTTGAATTTTAAATTGAATGATAAAATGCATAGATTGCGTCCAGATTTATCTTGCTGTAATCATGTATAATTATGACATCACAGTTATATATTTTTGTTTCCTTTTCTCTCATTAAAACCTAAGCTGCCAATACATGTTCTGAATTTATCTAGAACAATCATAAGGTTCATTGTAGATTTATCTCTTGGACATGGTAGTTGGATGTTCACCACTCATGCAGATGCTTAGATACACCTCACCAATTCACTGACAGGATAGATTCTTTGTTTTTTTTCTATCATTTACATATCATTGAAACTAGAATTTATGGTTCAGCTTTGACTATCCACATGTTCATATTTCATTAATGTTTTTGCAAGATTCTTTAAATTTATAAAAGAAAAAAAATAAAAAAAATTATGTTCTTTCTTTATCTGCTTCCTAGAAGCTGTAACATCCTGCTCTGGTGCACTTACAAAACTTATTCTTTGAGGAGACTTGCTCGCAAGTGATCTGGAATTTTCTGATATTAATACATTTATGCTTGATTATGATGCGTTCTGATAGACGACATGATGTTTTACTACTTGATGTAGGCAGGTGCTATTGACTCAGTTCTGTTGATTGTGCAGGGTTTTGGACCTTGAGCATGCAGAAGCATTGGTGGAACCCCTTGGACTTCGGATTGAGTCAGGGAGTGTGCTATTTGGGTTGATTTGTTTACCATGATATTTTATTTATTTTATGATATGTTGTTAACATGTTCTGACATGATGGTTGATGATGCAGGCTGACGATAGCTTTCCGACCAAACTCACATATAGAGTAAAGGGGCCACACATGATTTCCAGAGAGGTTGAGGGAGAGGTGTGGACAGCAGCCCTGCCATAGCCTACTAGCACTCCTATCGTGGCTCGAACTGTAGGTTAACGATTACCTAGTTCGATAGGATCCACGATGTTGTGAGGGCAGACTACGACAGTCGCTCATGATGATTCTAAGGGGCACGCAATAAGGCGGGGGCCTTATTCCTTAGAGCCCTTAGTCTCACACAAGTTCACCTGGCGAAGTGTTGACTCCAGGGGTTATAGATTTCTACCAATCAGTCAAGTCAGCGAGTGGCACCGTTGGAGCACATGGTGCATCCTGAAGGGCACGTCGCGCAAAGAAACACAAGTCGGCGAGTGGCACCCTTGGAGCACGTGGTGCATCCTGAAGGGCACGTTGCGCAACAGAAGAAAACAAGGCAAGTGGCACCCTTGGAGCACGTAGTGCGTCCTGAAGGGAACGTCACATTGATGATGATGTTGAGACGAACCTAGATGACCCTAAGACCTTAACGCCTGATGAAATTCTTAAGATGACTCCCCTAATTAATTGTCGCCCAGTTCAAATATGAACCTAAATTTAAAACATCTCTAAGATAAAATTTTATTTAGCCTTAAGAAAAGACCCTACAAAAAAAAAAAAACATAAGGACGCAAACCAAAACCCTCCTAAGTATTAGTTAAAGTCTTCTTAAATTAAGGGGGGGTAAAGTAATGAGGGAGATAAATTAATTGAAACCCATGGTTTTTAAATGTTAAAGAAGCAATAAAATTATTTAAAGTGTGGGTGTATAAAAGTTAGGATTTTAAAAATATAATGAAAAGATTAATAAGAGCATTTATCTTTTTGGGTTAAAAAAAAAAAAGGAATAAATAATAGGAATAGGGAAACTAGTAATAAAGGAAACATATTAAAGGAAAGTGGGGGACATAGGGTAAAAAGAAAAAAGGAATCAACAATTAATAACTTTCTATAATGAACTGAAATAGCAACTTCTTTTAGGGAAAGTTATTAAAAGCATGTGAGGGGATCTAGGAACCCTAGGAGTAATTTTAGGAGCGACTTTAGGGGGGGGTGAGGGAAATGAGTATTTTAATAAATTTAAGGAAAATAATTTTGGAGAAACTTGGGGGATGAGTGACACTTGGACGAAAGAGAATTTCTAGAGGATTTTCATTTAAACTTAAATTAATAATGATTTAGGGAAAGTAGGTGGGTCTCAAATTTCTATAAAAGAAGGGGAAAAGGAGGAAGAAGGGATGAACGATTAGCGTAACGTTACGTTGCCGGATTGTGGCTTGATTGTTTTCTTGTAAGGATTTGGGAATTTCTCAGCTGTATTGGAGTGGTAGCTCAGCCTTGGAGGTGAACTGAGAAGCTAGTCTTATCTTTGGATCTTGTGTGGCCCCTTTGCAGCTCGGGGGGCTAAGGGGGAACCAGAGTAACCCTAGCGATTGTCTGGGAGGTACCAGTGAGCACTCTACGGTCGGCAAGCAAGAGCGGGATGGAGCACGCAGACGACCATTCGAGGACGACGTAAAGGCAACGGTATGATTTCTTAAATTGGTAGAATAGTATGCAACTAGGATTTATGATGTAAATCTGCTTGGTATTGAAAAGGTAATCTAGAAGTTAAATTTTATATAAAATTGTTGTATTTCGGTTCCCTTCGATGATTGAATTGTTAAGTTTATCCAACGCTTGCCGAAAACCCTGATTTATCTTTTTAATGGTCTTAACCTCTGCAAATCTGTCGATTGTATGAGGGGCTTACGCCACCAGACATACACCTTTTGTACTATTTACCAGTGAGCCTGCCCCCGTCTGATTCATCCTTTGCAAATGGTCTTTAACTCGGCAACCGGTTGATTTGTATCTCTGTGCCTTCAGATGATTTTCTGCACTCTATTTCTATGATTTATTGTTAAAACCCCCGGCACTTGCTGGATATCATTATCTGATATTTTTCTATGGGCGTTTTTGCGTTCTCTGTGGGAAAATTCATCTACTGTGGGCAATTCTTCCTTGTGGGCATTTCGTTTGTAAATTTACTGTTGTTTCGTTTTATACCTTGGTTTTCATTCGTTGGGTATTTTACTGTCAATTCGTTGTAAGGTCTGGCAGTTCGTTTTGGGACATCCGTTCTCCTCTTAGCATGGACAGCTATTGCAGTGTGCATTCTGATTTCTGGGTGCGTCCTTATTTCAGTGTGCGTTTGTATTTCAGAGGAGCGGGGGCATCTGTGTAATACCTGGGGAGTGGGTTATTATAGCGTGGGCATTATTTCAGGGGTGTTTTTGGTATGCGTTGTTGTTTACCCTTGGCTGTGAACGGAATTTATCTTTGAACGAATGTCATTGTGAACGAAATTCTCTGTGAACGAAACAACTCTGTGAATGAATTTCTCTGAAAACGAAATATCTGGGTGAACGAAATTTCACTGCGTTGTATCTCTGGATTATGGGTTACTAGATCTCTACGTCATATCTTTGCTTTAATTCATTATTACACCTCTGCGTTTTGTTATAATATCTCTGTGCCCTAATTGTTGCATTTGAAATAACCTCTGTCAGCATTTTAAAATGCCCATACCTGCGCATGGATGGCGCTCCTGTACCCGTTACTAGCAGTGTATTATGACTGTGTTGATTTAATGACAATTCATTATGACTGTGTTGATTATTTTATGAGCGTTCTCTGTTACACTTGTTTTTGGCAAGTCACTGTTACTTGGTTCTTGGGTGTAAATCCCCTTTCTGCGCCCCGGTACTTTAGGTATAATTCTCCCTTCGCTGTTAAATGTAGGGCCCCCGTTATTTAAATTGCAAAGCTAACAGCATAAGGGTATCAACACGATTGGTGATGACCTGGTAGTTGCAGCTTCAACTGTTAATAATAGTAATATGACGTAAATGTGCTTGTCAGCTAATTTCAATGCCACTTGATGTGAAAAGAAGGGATATGATTATGTTATGAGAAGGTTAGTATAGTTTGATTGTGATTAATAAGAAAATAAAATGTAAAGCCATTGTCCTTTTTAATTGAAATGTATTTAGAGTATAAAGGTGTGGATAGGATTATGGTATGCTAAGGTTAGTATAGTTTCATTGTGAATGATAAGCAAATAAAATGTAAAACCATTGTCCTTTTTATTTGAAATGTATATAGAGTATAAAGGTGTGGATATGATTATGTTATGATAAGGTTAGTATAGTTTCATTGTGATTAATAAGCAAATAAAATGTAAATCCATTGTCCTTTTTAATTGAAATGTATGTAGAGTATAAAGGTGTGGATAGGATTATGGTATGCTAAGGTTAGTATAGTTTCATTGTGAATGATAAGCAAATAAAATGTAAAACCATCATCCTTTTTAATTGAAATGTATTTAGAGTATAAAGGTGTGGATATGATTATGTTATGCTAAGGCTAGTGTAGTTTCATTTTTATTGATAACAAGTATCATGTAAGGTCCTTGTCATTTAATTGAATGTTATTGTAATAAGGGAAGTGATGACATGGATATGTCATGAAACTGTTAATATAATTTCTTTGGGAATGATGACTTATAACATAAGTGACCTCATAATTTAGTAAACGGGGAATGTAGTTAATTGTTGGTACCTTATTTAAGGCAGGGTTGGTAACTCGTCGTTAATAGAAGTCAATGGAGTAATGGTTGTAATTGATGTCAATGGGTCTCTCTAGTGGTTGGTCGTTGTCAGAGTCCTTCTAACTTGCGTCTTCCGTAGAGGTCGTGGTTGCCCTTTGATTTGTATTACTTGGTTCTCTTGCATTGTGTGGTCTTCTTGTGTCGGGCAAGGTATATACACCTCCTTGTAGCCTTAGTATACATGTTTGTGTGTGTGATTTTTTTGTGTAAAGAATCCAATGCCGTATCAAGAGTCTCGGGCTATTTAAAGAAATAGTTTCCACTCTTGCGACACACTTTGAGCCGTATCATTAGTCTTGGGTTGTTTAAAGGCACAGTTTCCACTACTGCGACTCCCTGAAAGATTTATTAGTTTATGCCTAAGCAGTCGGCTAGGAGCCTGTCTAATCTTCTTTTGAAAAGACATAAGAGTAAAAGCCCTTCTTTTTTGTGCAGAAATAGTAAACTCTACTATTGGATTCTTCCATCTGTGACTGTACTATGCTTAACACCTGGTGACGTTTTCTACTTACAACTGCTAGTGGTACGCCTTATGTCTAGGGGCATATATTGCTTGTTGTCACTATGATATATCGTGTGTCGTCTAGTTGTGTTCGTCTTTCTAGCTCCTAGTTGGTTGTCAGGTGGCAGCGTAGAGTCAAGTGTGTATGTTCCTTCTTCACGCACGCACACACCTTAACTTTTAAACACCAAAAAAAAAAAAAAAAAAATTGGACCTATTATCAGAATTGTGGTCATAACAAGGAGGGTTGTTACATATGGTATCAGAGCCGGTTCTACCCACGACTTGGGATTCACCACAACTTTCGTTGACTTGATTAGATTGATTATACTGTTTTTGATCGAGTTGATTGTGTGCGTATAGGTAATCATGGTTAGAGGACGCCGCAGAGGCAGACGATGGGGTGCTAGGGGAGGAGGCAATACGTCTCCAGTAGCATCCACGCCTGAGGGGTATAACCCCCAGGGAGGCGAATAGGTTCTCGGACAGGAACAAATCGCAGTTGTTGATGTCATGGGGATGATGAGATCTTTTCAGCACATGTCCGAGGCGTTGATCAGCCGATTGGACAGAGATGAGGCCAGGGTGCCGGCACCTGCTGAGGTTCCACCACGGGCACTGGTCGTTACTGGTAGCATTCACCGTGAACTCGAGAAGGTGAAATTTCCCGAGTTATTTGGTGCCCTGGATAGCACTGCCGCCGAGGCATGGTTGGAGAATATGGTGATGTGCTTTTCACTTCGCGATTATACCTCCAACATGAAGGTCCACATGGCGGTCTTTCAACTGAAGGGGAGCACTCTTCTATGGTGGAAGACACTCCTGCCACAGCTGAACATGGTCTTTGAAGACGTGTCATGGGAACTGTTCGAGGAACGGTTCCGAGAGAGGTACCTTTCAGAAGAATTCATTGAGCGTCAACTCAATGAGTTCAATGCATTACGACAGGGAGGTCGTATGGTGCCTGAGTATGAGGCACATTTTATGGAGCTTCTCCGACATGCTCCACACCTAAACACTGAGAAGCTCAAGTTTAACAAGTTCATGTTTGGCCTTAATGGCAGCCTACGTGCAAAGGTTAGGATTCTGATGCCTCAAACCTTGCATGACGCTATCCAAAAGGCCCAGCAGAGGAGGATCTTATCAGCGGGGTTCAGACCAGGACTCCAGTGAGACCTGCAGGGCCAGGTTCATCTGGTACGTCGAAGCAACAGACACTAGCGAGACATACGCTGGGATATCGCAGCTTCTAGAGGGGATCAACGTTCACTACACCTCGACGACCACCGCCTCAGTAGAAGACACCTTATCGAGGACCACAGCACCCGCAGTAGCGTCGCCCACAGCAACAGCAGTTTAGGCTTGTTCAGCAGAACAGACCAGGTTTTCAAGCCAGTGGGTAGTCATCTTCTACTTCGGGTACCAGGACTACTGGGCTGAAGAAGGGGTGTTGGACGTGTGGGGAGCCACACTACCAGCGCGACTGTCTTGTGGAGAAGACCAGGGCACCTAGATCAGCCGGACCCACTACAGTGGGATATATGGGCAGGGCCCATTGGATTCATGCCACGGTGAATAATCACTAGGTAGAGCACCAGTCGACTGTGCTCGAGACAACAGGTACTGTCGCTGACTAGACCCTTACTACTTTGATAGACCCAGGTGCTACAGAGAGTTTCATTTCTGGTGCAACACTAAAAAGGATTAAGGTAAAGGCAGTCGAACACGATGAGTTTAGCTTCGTGGAGATGGCTTCAGAAGCCAAACAGAAGGTTGGAGGAAAGGCTATGGGTTGTGCCCTTAACCTGGGAGAGTTTGTCATGAGGGTCAACTTGTACGTCACGATCTTAGGATCTTATGACGTCGTGATCGGTATGGATTGGTTGGAAATGCATGAGGCGATACTCAACTGTAAGACGAAGAGGTTGATCTTGGTCGATGATGAAGGACATAGATGGGTGATTGTAGGATGGAACCAAGGAGTATCCCTGAGGTTCATCTCTACCTTACAATTACAAAACAGTATGCGCAAGGGGTGCAAGCTTTATGTGATCCTTGCGCTAAATGAAAAAGGAGTAGCAGAAGGTCTAGAACACCTTCCGGTGGTGAAGGAGTTTGCGGATGTATTTCCAGAGGAGTTACCTAGGATGCCTCCAGAAAGAGAATTGGAGTTTACTATAGACCTGAAACCGGGGACCAAACAGATAGCAAAAACTCGTTATCGGATGTCGACCCCGGAGTTGCAAGAGTTAAAAATGCAACTGAAGGAGTTGTTGGACCTGGGACTTATATGTCCTAGTGTGTCACCATGGGGTGCACCGGTTATTTTCATTTGAAAGAAGGATGGATCGTGGAGGCTTTGCATTAACTACCATCAACTGCACAAGGCTATGATTAAGAATCAGTATCCCTTACCAAGAATTGATGATCTGTTTGATCAAATGAAGGGTGCGACACTGTTCTCCAAGATTGATTTGCGATCAGGGTATCACCAGTTACGGATCAAGGAGGATGAAGTCCCTAAGACCGCTTTTAAGACAAGATTTGGACATTACAATTTTACTGTTTTACCTTTTAGACTGACAAACTCCCCAGGGGTATTCATGAGTTTGATGAACGGGGTGTTCCGCGGGTACTTGGACAAGCTCGTCCAAGTATTCATTGACGATATTTTGATCTACTCTCAGACGACAGAGGAGCATGACGAGCACTTGTGCTTGGTACTACAGTGTTTGTGAGAGCACAAATTGTTTGGGAAGTTGTCCAAATGCTCTTTTTATCAATCGAGGATACACTACTTAGGGCATGTAATCTCCAGCGAAGGTATCGTCGTGGATCCAGCCAAGGTTGAGGTTATTATGGAATGGCCTACGCCAACTAATGTCACAGAAGTGCGTAGTTTTATGGGTTTAGCAGGATACTATCGACGGTTTGTCGAGGGATTTTCAAAGATAGCAAATCCGATCAAGGAATTGCAGAAGAAAAACAAGAAGTTTGTTTGGATAGAGAAATGCGCAGAAGCATTTAGGAGGCTTAAGGAGTAGTTGACAAGAGCGTCGATACTAAAGGTCCCTGACATGGACGCAGACTTCTTGGTATGCACTGGCGCATCCAAGGAAGGGTTAGGCGGAGTCTTGATGAAAGACGGACGAGTGATTGCTTACATTTCGAGAAAACTGAGAAGGCATGAGCAGAACTACGCGACGCACAATTTTGAGTTACTAGCCATCATATATGCCTTGAATATTTGGAGACACTACCTTGTTGGATGAAAATTTGAATTAAAGACTGAATGTTGTGGACTACAACACATTTTTACATAAAGCGACTTGAACGCGCGACAACGGCGTTGGTCGGAATTGCTTAGAGAGTATGACTTCGAGATTACTTACATAAAGGGAACGGTGAACTGAGTGGATGATGCTTTGACTTGGAGACCACGCATCTTTTCAGTTTTGCCTCTTCAAATGAATCTACGTGAGAAGATTATCACTTTACAGTGTGACGATGACTGGTACAAAGAAGTTGAGGATTTTATCGGACAAAACACAATGATGGTACCACGATATGAGGGATTTTCTTTTGATAGTGATGGGTTATTGAGGTTTAGAGGTCAGATTTACGTACTGCCAAACAACGAGTCGAGGAAGTTGATCCTGAACGAGGCTCATAGAGAAGTTTACATGGCTCACCCAGGAATCACGAAGATGAGGGCAGACCTTAAACCCTTATTCTTCTGGAGGGGAATAAAGGCTGATATAGTGAACTTTGTTGCTAGATGTCTCGAGTGTCAGTAGGTAAAGGCTGAACATAGACACCCAGCAGGATTAATTTAACCACATGCCATTCCAGAATCGAAATGGGAAGTTATTTCGATGGATTTTATTGTTGGATTGCCACTGACGACAAGGAGACACGACTCAATTTTTGTAGTAGTAGACACTCTGACGAAAAGTTCTCACTTTATTCCTGTGCGTACAACGTATCAGGCACCTGACATAGCGAGAGTTTTCATCAGTGAGATTGTGAGGCTGCATGGCGTGCCTAAAAATATTATATCCAATCGAGGATCAGTGTTTACTGGACGATTTTGGACGAGTTTCCAAGAGGCCTTGGGAACCCAACTTAATTTTAGTACTGCATATCACCCAGAGACTGACGGACATATAGAACGTATGAACCAAACCTTGGAAGACATGTTGCGCATGTACGTGATGGACCAACAAAAGCATTGGGAGGAATTCTTGCCTCTAGTAGAGTTCGCTTACAACAACAGTTACCAGAGCACCATTAAGATGGCACCTTTTGAGTTCCTTTATGGGCGACCGTGTCAGACGCCCTTGAGTTGGGATCAGCTTGAGGATAGGGTCCTGGTTGGCCCAGAAGCAATCCAAGAAATGGAAGAGCAAATGAAAACCATAAGACAAAGGATTAAAGAAGTGCAGGATCGACAGAAGAGTTATGCCGATGCGCACCGAGTCGACCGTAGTTACGAGGTCGATGATCGAGTCTTCTTGCGGGTTAAACTGCATAAGAGTTCGATCAAGTTTGGGAGGGGAGATAAAATCTCTCCTCGGTTCGTGGGACCTTTAGAGAGTGTGGAGAGAAAGGGGCCCATGGCTTATTGACTAGCCTTGCCTGATTCTTTGCGGCATATGCACGATGTTTTTCATGTATCTGTTTTGAGACATTATATTAGTGATCCTACACACATGATTGACATGAGTTCCTTGCAGGTATTGGACGAGGGAGCGTTCACGGCTGAGCCAGTCCGCATTTTAGATCATCACGTTCGACAGTTATGACGTCGAATAGTAGATCAGATCAAGGTCTAGTGGGACAGTTATAGTCCGCACTCGGCGACCTGGGCGGACGCATATGATATGCGCCAACAGTTTCCATTTTTGTTTGATAGATAGACTTGTGATACCGTGGTACTTATGATATTGTGGTACATTTATTTTGGCATTTATACTGAGAAACTCTGGGACGAAGTCTAGAACAAGAAGGGGTGTATGTAACATCTCGCTTTGGAGCACTTACAAAACTTATTCTTTGAGGACACTTGCTCGCAAGTGATCTGGACTTTTCTGATATTAATACATTTATGCTTGATTATGATGCATTCTGATAGACGACATGATGTTTTACTACTTGATGTAGGCAGCTGCTATTGACTTAGTTTTGTTGAGTGTGCAGGGTTTTGGACCTTCAGGATGTAGAGGCGTCAGTGGAACCCCTTGGACTCTGGATTGAGTCAGGGAGTGTGCTATTTGGGTTTATTTGTTTACCATGATATTTTATTTATTTGATGATATGTTGTTAACATGTTCTGACATGATGGTTGATGATGCAGGCTGACGATATCTTGTCGACCAAACTCACATACGGAGTAAAGGGGCCACACATGATTTCCAGAGAGGTTGAGGGAGAGGTGTGGACAACAACCCTACCACAGCCTACTAGCGCTCCCATCATGGCTCAAACTGTAGGTTAACGATTACCTAGTTCGAAAGGTTCCACGATGCCGTGAGGGGAGACTGCGACAGTCGCTCACGATGATTCTAAGGGGCGTGCAATAAGGAGGGGGCCTTATTCCTTAGAGCCCTTAGTCTCCCACAAGTTCACTTGGCGGAGTGTGGACTCCAGGGGTTATAGATGTCTACCAATCAGTCAAGTCAACGAGTGGCACCCTTGGAGCACATGGTGCATCCTGAAGGGCACGTCACACAAAGAAACACAAGTCGGCGAGTGGCACCCTTGGAGCACATGGTGCATCCTGAAGGGCACGTCGTGCAATAGAAGCAAACGAGGCGAGTGGCACCCTTGGAGAACGTAGTGCATCCTGAAGGGGACGTCGCATTGATGATGATGTTGAGACGAACCTAGATGACCCTAAGACCTTAACGCCTGATGAAATTCTTAAGATGACTCCCCTAATTAATTTTCACCCAGTTCAAAGCTAAACCTAAATTTAAAACATCTCTAAGATAAAATTTTGATTATCCTTAAGAAAAGACCCTACAAAAAAAAAAAAAAACATAAGGACGCAAACCAAAACCCTCCTAAGTATTAGTTAAAGTCTTCTTAAATTAAGGGGGGGTAAAGTAATGAGGGAGATAAATTAATTGAAACCCGTGGTTTTTAAATCTTAAAGAAGCAATAAAATTATTTAAAGTGTGGGAGTATAAATAATAATAGGAATAAATAATAGGAATAGGGAAACTAGTAAGAAAGGAAACATATTAAAGGAAAATGGGGGACATAGGGTAAAAAGCAAAAAGGAATCAACAATTAATAACTTTCTATAATGAACTAAAATAGCAACTTCTTTTAGGGAAAGTTATTAAAAGCATGTGAGGGGATATAGGAACCCTAGGAGTAATTTTAGGAGTGAATTTAGGGTGGGGATGAGGGAAATGAGTCTTTTAATAAATTTAAGGAAAATAATTTTGGAGAAACTTGGGAGATGAGTGACACTTGGATGACAGAGAATTTTTAGAGGATTTTCATTTAAACTTAAATTAATAATGATTTAGGGAAAGTAGGGGGGTCTCAAATTTATATAAAAGAAGGGGAAAAGGAGGAAGAAGGGATGAACGATTAGCATAATGTTACACTTCCGGATTGGGGCTTGACTATTTGCTTGTGAGGAGTTGGGAATTTCTCAGTTGTATTGGAGTGGTAGCTCAGCCTTGGAGGTGAACTGAGAAGCTAGTCTTATCTCTGGATCTAGTGTGGCCCCTTTGCGGCTCAGGGGGTTAAGGGGGAAGCATAGTACCCCTAGTGATTGGCTGGGAGGTGCCAGTGAGCGCTCTACGGTCGGCAAGCAAGAGCGGGATGGAGTGCGCGGATGACCATTCGAGGACAACGTAAAGGCAACGGTATGATTTCTTAAATTGGTAGAATAGTATGCAACTGGGATTTATGATGTAGATATGCTTGGTATTGAAAAGGTAATCTAGAAGTTAAATTTTATATAACATTGTTGTATTTCCGTTCCCTTCGATGATTGAATTGTTAAGTTTATACAACGCTTGCCGAAAACTCTGATTTATCTTGTTAATGGTCTTAACCTCTGCAAATCTGTCGATTGTATGAGGGGCTTACACCACCAGACATACACCTTTTGTACCATTTACCACCGATCCTGCCCCCGTCTGATTCATCCTTTGCAAATGGTCTTTAACTCGGAAACCGGTTGATTTGTATCTCTGCGCCTTCAGATGATTTTCTGCACTCCATTTCTGCAATTTATTGTTAAAACCCCTGGCACTTGCTGGATATCATTCTATGATATTTTTCTGTGGGCATTTTTGCGTTCTCTATGGGCGAATTCATCTACTGTGGGAAATTCTTCCTTGTGGGCATTTCGTTTGTAAATTTACTGTTGTTTCGTTTTATACCTTGGCTATCATTCGTTGGGTATTTTACTATCAATTCATTGTAAGGTCTAGCAGTTCATTTTGGGACATTCATTCTTCTCTTAGCATGGGCAACTATTGGAGTGTGCATTCTGATTTCCGGGTGCGTCCTTATTTCAGTGTGCATTTGTATTTTAGAGGGGGGGGGGGCATCTGTGTAATACCTGGGGCGTGGGTTATTACAGCGTGGGCATTATTTCAGGGGTGTTTTTTGTATGCATTGTTGTTTACCCTTGGTTGTGAACGAAATTTATCTTTGAACGAATGTCATTGTGAACGAAATTCTCTGTGAACGAAAAAGCTCTGTGAACGAATTTCTCTCAAAATGAAATATCTGGGTGAACGAAATTTTGTTGCGCTGTATCTCTGGATTATGGGTTACTAGATCTCTGCGTCATATCTTTGCTTTAAGTCATTATTACACCTCTATGTTTTGTTATAATATCTCTGCGCCCTAATCGTTGCGTTTGAAATAACCTCTGACAGCGTTTTAAAATGCCCATACCTGCGCATGGATGGCGCTCCTGTACCCGTTACTAGCAGTGTATTATGACTGTGTTGATTTAATGACAATTCATTATGACTGTGTTGATTATTTTATGAGCGTTCTCTGTTACAGTTTTTTTTGGCAAGTCACCGTTACTTGGTTCTTGGGTGTAAATCCCCTTTCTGCACCCCGGTACTTTAGGTATAATTCTCCCTTCGTTGTTAAATGTAGGGCCCCCATTATTTAAATTGCGAAGATAACAACATAAGGGTATCAACATGATTGGTGCTGACCTGGTAGTTGCAGCTTCAACTGTTAATAATAGTAATAAGACGTAAATGTGCTTGTCAGCTAATTTCAATGCCACTTGATGTGAAAATAAGGGATATGATTATGTTATGAGAAGGTTAGTATAGTTTCATTGTGATTAATAAGCAAATAAAATGTAAAGCCATTGTCCTTTTTAATTGAAATGTATTTAGAGTATAAAGGTGTGGATAGGATTATGGTATGCTAAGGTTAGTATAGTTTCATTGTGAATGATAAGAAAATAAAATGTAAAACCATCATCCTTTTTAATTGAAATGTATTTAGAGTATAAAGGTGTGGATATGATTATGTTATGTTAAGGCTAGTGTAGTTTCATTTTTATTGATAACAAGTATCCTGTAAGCTCCTTGTCATTTAATTGAAATTTATTGTAATAAGGGAAGTGATGACATGGATATGTCATGAAACTGTTAATATAATTTCTTTGGGAATGATGACTTATAACATAAAGGACCTTGAATCGAAGTGCAATCAATTATCATAATTCAGTAAACGGGGAATGCAGTTAACTGTTGGTACCTTATAAGCCCTGCTTTTTTGTGAAGAAATAGTAAACTCTACTGTTGGATTCTTCCTTATGTGACTGTACTGTGCTTAACACCTGGTGACATTTTCTACTTATAGCTACTAGTGGTACACCTTATGTCTAGGGGCATTTATTTCTTGTTGTCGCTGTGATATATCGTGTGTCGTCTAGTTGTGTTCGTCTTGCTTGCTCCAATTTGGTTGTCGGGTGGCTACGTAGAGTCAAGTGTGTCTGTTCCTTCTTCACACGTGCACACACCTTAACTTTTAAACACCAAAAAAAATAAAAAAAAATTGCACCCGTTATCAGAATTGTGGTCGTAACAAGGAGGGTTGTTACATATGGTATCAGAGCCGGTTCAACCCGTGACTTGGGATTCGCCACGACTTTCATTGACTTGATTAGATTGATTATACTGTTGTTGATCGAGTTGATTGTGTGAGTGCAGGTAATCATGGTTAGAGGATGTTGCGGAGGCAGACGATGGGGTGCTAGGGGAGGAGGCAAGACGTCTCCAGTAGCATCCACGCGTGAGGGGTCTAACCCCCAGGGAGGCAAGCAGGTTCTCGAACAGGAGCAGATCGCAGTTACCGATGTCATGGGGATGATGAGATCTTTTCAGCGCATGTCCGAGGTGTTGATCAGCCGATTGGACAAAGATGAGGCTAGGGCGCCGACACCTGGTGAGGTTCCACCACTGGCACTGGTCGTTACTGGTAGCATTCACCGTGAACTCGATAAGGTGAAATTTCCTGAGTTCTTTGGTGCCCTGGATGGTGCAGCTGCCAAGGCATGGTTGGAGAATATGGTGATATGATTCACACTTCACGATTATACCTCCAACATGAAGGTCTGCATGGCAGTCTTTCAACTGAAGGGGAGCACTCTTCTATGGTGGAAGACACTCCTGGCATAGCTGAACATGGCCGTTGAAGACGTGTCATGGGAACTGTTCGAGGAACGGTTCCAAGAGAGGTACCTTTCAGAGGAATTCATTGAGCGTCAGCTCAATGAGTTCAACGCATTACGGCAGGGAGGTCGTACGGTGCCCGAGTATGAGGCACATTTTATGGAGCTGCTCTAGTATGCTCCGCACCTAAACACTGAGAAGCTCAAGGTCAACAGGTTCGTGTTTGGCCTTAACGGAAGCTTCCTTGCAAAGGTTAGGATTCTGATGCCTCAAACCTTGCACGACACTGTCCAAAAGGCCCTCATAGCAGAGGAGGAGCTTATCAGCGGGGGTCATACCAGGACTCCAACGAGACCTGCAGGGCAAGGTTCATCTGGTATGCCGCAGCAGTAGACACCAACGAGACATACGTCGGGATATCGCGGCTTCCAGAGGGGATCGACATTCACTACACCTCGACGACCGCTGCCTTAGCAGCGAACACCTTATCGAGGACCACAACACCCACAGTAGTGTCGCCCGTAGCAGCAGCAGTTTAGGCCTGTTTAGCAGAATAGACCCGGGTTTCAGGTTGGTGGGCAGTCATCTTCTACTTCGGGTACCAGGACTACTGGGCTGAAGAAGGGGTGTTGGACGTGTGGGGAGCCACACTACCAGTGCGACTGTCCTGTGGAGAGGACCAGGGCACCCAGATCAGCCAGACCCACTACAGTGCGAGATATGGGCAGGGCCCATCGGATTCATGCCGCGGTGAATAACCGCCAGGTAGAGCACCAGTCGACTATGCTCGAGACGACAGGTACTGTCGCTGACCAGACCCTTAGTATTTTGATAGACCTAGGTGCTACAGAGATTTTCATTTTTGGTGCAGCGCTAAAAAGGATTAAGGTAAAGGAAGTCGAACAGGACGAGTTTAGCTTCATGGAGATGGCTTCGGGAGCCAAACAAAAGGTTGGAGGAAAGGTTACGGGTTGTGCCCTTAACCTGGGAGAGTTTGTCACGAGGGTCAACTTGAACGTCACGATCTTAGGATCTTATGACGTCATGATCAATATGGATTGGTTGGAAACACATGAGGTGATACTCAATTGTAAGACGAAGAGGTTGATGTTAAGAGCCAAACATCAATATAGCATGGAAAAACCTCAGAAAAAGTACTCAACGCCTTGAAACTGAGTTAATTTCAGATAATAAGCCTCTTCGAGGGGGCAACCTCCTTTTACCCCACTTAAATTTTCAAGTACAAGATGATTCAAAATGAAAATGTCTCCTTGGTATATATAGGAGACTAGGAGGTATAATTACAAATAATGGCCTAAAG
>ML788582.1:294296-321285 GCA_009831015.1 Picea engelmannii | reverse complement strand
AACATTACTAATCTAAATTACAACTAATGGCCTAAAGCTGACATAAATAAAATAACATTACTAATCTAATATGCCCCAATTAAGGGGTAATGAGCCAACATTAGGGCTTAACAGTTGAGCTTGGTCGATGATGAAGGACATAGACGGGTGATTGTAGGACAGAACCTGGGAGTATCCCTGAGGTTCGTCTCTTCCTTACACTTACGGAAGAGTATGTGCAAGGGGGGGAAGCTTTATGAGATCCTTGCGCTAAATGAAAAGGGAGTAGCAAAAGGTCTAGAACACCTTCCGGTGGTGAAGGAGTTTGCGGATGTATTTCCAGAGGAGTTACCTGGGATGCTGCCAGAAAGAGAATTGGAGTTTACTATAGACCTGAAACCGGGGACCGAACCGATAGCAAGAACTCCTTATCGGAAGTCGACCCCGGAGTTGCAAGAGTTAAAAATGAAACTGAAGGAGTTGCTGGACCTGGGGCTGATACGTCCTAGTGTGTCACCGTGGGGTGCACCGGTTATTTTCATTTGAAAGAAGGACGGATCATGGAGGCTTTGCATTGACTACCGTTAACTGAACAAAGATACGATCAAGAATCAATATCCCTTACCAAGAATTGATGATCTGTTTGATCAAATGAAGGGTGTGACAGTGTTCTCCAAGATTGATTTGTGATCAGGGTATCACCAGTTACGGATCAAGGAGGATGACGTCCCTCAGACCGCTCTTAAGACAAGATTTGGACATTACGAGTTTACTATTTTACCTTTTGGATTGACAAACGCCCCATGGGTATTCATGAGTTTGATGAACGGGGTGTTCCGCAGTACTTGGAAAAGTTTGTCCAAGTATTCATTGAGGATATTTTGATCTACTCTCAGATGACAGAGGAGCATGACGAGCACTTGCGCTTGGTACTACAGTGTTTGCGAGAGCACAAATTGTTTGGGAAGTTGTCCAAATGCTCTTTTTATCAATCGAGGATTCACTACTTAGGGCATGTCATCTCCGACGAAGGTATTTCCATGGATCCAGCCAAGGTCGAGGCTATTATGGAATGGCCTGCACCAACTAATGTCACAGAAGTGCGTAGTTTTATTGGTTTAGCAGGATACTATCGACGGTTTGTCGAGGGATTTTCAAAGATAACAAATCCGATCACGGAATTGCAGAAGAAAAAAAAGAAGTTTGTTTGGACAGAGAAATGCGCGGAAGCATTTAGGAGGCTTAAGGAGTTGTTGACAACAGCGCCGATACTAAAGGTCCCTGACATGGACGCATACTTCTTGGTATCCACTGACGCATCCAAGGAAGGGTTAGGTGTAGTCTTGATGGAAGACAGACGAGTGATTGCTTACATTTCAAGAAAACTGAGAAGGCATGAGGAGAACTACGCGACGCACGATTTGGAGTTACTAGCCATCGTATATGCCTTGAATGTTTAGAGACACTATCTTGTTGGACGAAAATTTGAATTAAAGACTGATCATTGTGGACTACAACACATTTTTATGCAAAGTGAACTGAACGCGCGACAACGACGTTGGTCGGTATTGCTTAGTGAGTACGACTTCAAGATTACTTACATAAAGGGAACGGTGAACCGAGTGGCTGATGCCTCTTCAGATGAATCTACATGAGAAGATTCTCAGTTTACAGCGTGATGATGACTGGCACAAAGAAGTCGAGGATTTTATCGGACAAAACACAATGATGGTACCACGATATGAGGGATTTTCCTTTGATAGTGATGGTTATTGAGGTTTAGAGGTCGGATTTACGTACCGCCAAATGACGAGTTGAGGATGTTGATCCTGAGCGAGGCTCATAGAGTAGTTTACATGGCTCACCCAGGAGTCACGAAGATGAGGGTAGAACTTAAACGCTTATAATTCTGGAGGGGAATGAGGGCCGATATAGTCAAATTTGTGGCTAGATGTCTCAAGTATCAGCAGGTAAAGGCTGAACATAGACACCCGACAGGATTACTTCAACCACATGCCATTCTGAAATCAAAATGGGAAGTTATTTCGATGGATTTTATTGTTGGATTTCCACTGATGGCAAGGAGACACGACTCGATTTTTCTAGTAGTAGACACAATGACGAAAAGTGCTCACTTTATTCCTATGCGTACGACGTATCAGGCGCTTGACATAGCGAGAGTTTTCATTAGTGAGATTGTGAGGCTGCATGGCGTGCCTAAAAAGATTATATTCGATCGAGGAACGGTGTTTATTGGACGATTTTGGACGAGTTTCCAAGAGGCCTTGGGAACCCAACTTAATTTTAGTACTACGTATCACCCAGAGACTGATGGACAGACAGAACGTACGAACCAAACCTTGGAAGACATGTTGCGCATGTATGTGATGGACCAACAAAAGCATTGGGAGGAATTCTTGCCTCTAGTAGAGTTCGCTTACAACAACAGTTACCAGAGCACCATTAAGATGGCGCCTTTTGAGTTCCTTTATGGGCGACCGTGTCGGACGCCCTTGATTTGGGATCGGCTTGAGGATAGGGTCCTGGTTGGCCCAAAAGCAATCCAAGAAATGGAAGAGAAAATGAAAACCATAAGACAAAGGATTAAAGAAGCGCAAGATCGACAGAAGAGTTATGCCGATGCACACCAAGTCGACCGTCATTACGAGGTCAGCGATCGAGTCTTCTTGTGGGTTAAACTGTATAAGAGTTCAATCAAGTTTGGGAGGGGAGCTAAACTCTCTCCTAGGTTTGTGGGACCTTTCGAGAGTGTGGAGAGAAAGGGGTCTGTGGCCTATTGACTAGCCTTGCCTGATTCTTTTCGGCGTATGCACGATGTTTTTCATGTATCTGTTTTGAGACACTATATTAGTGATCCTACACACGTGATTGACATGAGTTCCTTGCAGGTATCGGACGAGGGATCTCTCATGGCTGAGCCAGCCCGCATTTTAGATCATCGCATTCAACAGTTACGATGTCGAACGGTAGATCAGGTCAAGGTCCAGTGGGACAGTTATAGTCCGCACTCGACGACTTGGGAGGATGCATATGATATGCACCAACAGTTTCCATTTTTGTTTGATAGATAGACTTGTGATACCGTGGTACTTATGATATTGTGGTACATTTATTTCGGCATTTATATTGAGAAACTTTAGGATGAAGTCTAGAACAAGAGGGGGTGTATGTAACATGTCGCTCTGGCGCACTTACAAAACTTATTCTTTGAGGACACTTGCTCGCAAGTGATCTGGACTTTTCTGATATTAATACATTTATGCTTGATTATGATGCGTTCTGAAAGACGACATGATGTTTTACTACTTGATGTAGGCAGGTGCTATTGACTCAGTTCTGTTGAGTGTGCAGGGTTTTGGACCTTGAGGATGCAGAGGCATCGGGAGAACCCCTTGGACTCTGGATTGAGTCAGGGAGTGTGCTATTTGGGTTGATTTGTTTACCATGATATTTTATTTATTTGATGATATGTTGTTAACATGTTCTGACATGATGGTTGATGATGCAGGCTGATGATAGCTTTCCCACCAGACTCACATACGGAGTAAAGGGGCCACACATGATTTCTAGAGAGGTTGAGGGAGAAGTGTGGAAAACAACCCTGCCACAGCCTACTAGCACTCCCATCGTGGCTCGAACTGTAGGTTAACGATTACCTAGTTCGAGAGGATCCACGATGCCGTGAGGGCAGACTGTGACAGTCGCTCACGATGATTCTAAGGGGCCTTATTCCTTAGAGCCCTTAGTCTCCCACAAGTTCACCTGGCGGAGTGTTGACTCCAGGGGTTATAGATGTCTACAAATCAGTCAAGTCAGCGAGTGGCACCCTTGGAGCACGTGGTGCATCCTGAAGGGCACGTCGCACAAAGAAACACAAGTCGGTGAGTGGAAACCTAGGAGCACGTGTTGCATCCTAAAGGGAACGTCGCGCAACAGAAGCAAACGAGGTGGGTGGCACCCTTGGAGCACGTAGTGCATCCTGAAGGGCACGTCGCATTGATGATGATGTTGAGATGAACCTAGATGACCCTAAGACCTTAACGCCTGATGAAATTCTTAAGACGACTCCCCTAATTAATTGCCGCCCAGTTCAAATCTGAACCTAAATTTAAAACATCTCTAAGATAAAATTTTGATTAGCCTTAAGAAAAGACCCTACAAAAAATAAAATAAACATAAGGATGCAAACCAAAACCCTCCTAAGTATTAGTTAAAGTCTTCTTAAATTAAGGGGGGGTCAAGTAATGAGGGAGATAAATTAATTGAAAGCCATGGTTTTTAAATCTTAAAGAAGCAATAAAATTATTTAAAGTGTGGGAGCATAAAAGTTAGGATTTTAAAAATATAATGAAAAGATTAATAAGCGCATTTATCTTTTTGGGTTAAAAAAAGAAGAAGGAATAAATAATAGGAATAGGGAAACTAGTAATAAAGGAAACATATTAAAGGAAAGTGGGGGACATAGGGTAAAAAGAAAAAAGGAATCAACAATTAATAACTTTCTATAATGAACTGAAATAGAAACTTATTTTAGGGAAAGTTATTAAAAGCATGTGAAGGGATCTAGGAACCCTAGGAGTAATTTTAGGAGCGAATTTAGGGGGGGTGAGGGAAATGAGTCTTTTAATAAATTTAAGGAAAATAATTTTGGAGAAACTTTGGGGATGAGTGACACTTGGACGACAGATAATTTTTAGAGAATTTTCATTTAAACTTAAATTAATAATGATTTAGGGAAAGTAGGTGGGTCTAAAATTTCTATAAAAGAAGGGGAAAAGGAGGAAGAAGGGATGAACAGTTAGCATAACGTTACGCTGCCAGATTGTGGCTTGACTGTTTGCTTGTGAGAAGTTCAGAATTTATCAGCTGTATTGGAGTGGTAGCTCAGCCTTGGAGGTGAACTGAGAAGCTAGTCTTATCTCTGGATCTTGTGTGGCCCCTTTGCGGCTCGGGGGGCTAAGGGGGAAGCAGAGTACCCCTAGCGATTGGCTGGGAGGTACCAGTGAGCGCTCTACGGTCAGAAATCAAGAGTGGGACGGAGCACGCGGATGACCATTCAAGGACAATGTAAAGGCAACGATATGATTTCTTAAATTGGTAGAATAGTGTGCAACTGGGATTTATGATGTAGATCTTCTTGGTATTGAAAAGGTAATCTAGAAGTTAAATTTTATATAACATTATTGTATTTCCATTCCCTTCGATGATTGAATTGTTAAGTTTATCCAACGCTTGCCGAAAACCGTGATTTATCTTGTTAATGGTCTTAACCTATGCAAATCTGTCGATTGTATGAGGGGCTTACACCACCAGACATACACCTTTTGTACTATTTACCAGTGAGTCTACCCCCATCTGATTCATCCTTTGCAAATGGTCTTTAACTCGACAGCCGATTGATTTGTATCTCTGCACCTTCAGATGATTTTCTGCACTCTATTTCTGCGATTTATTGTTAAAACCCCCGGCACTTGCTGGATATCATTCTCTGATATTTTTCTGTGGGCGTTCTTGCATTCTCTGTGGGTGAATTCATCTACTGTGGGAAATTCTTCCTTGTGGACATTTCATTTGTAAATTTGCTGTTGTTTCTTTTTATACCTTGGCTATCATTCGTTGGGTATTTTACTGTCAATTCGTTGTAAGGTCTGGCAGTTCATTTTGGGACATTCGTTCTTCTCTTAGCATGGACAACTATTGCAGTGTGCATTCTAATTTCCGGGTGCGTCCTTATGTCAGTGTACATTTGTATTTCAGAGGAGGGGGGGGAATCTGTGTAATACCTGGGGCGTGGGTTATTACAGCGTGGGCATTATTTCAGGGGCGTTTTTGGTATGTGTTGTTGTTTACCCTTGGCTTTGAACGAAATTTATCTCTGAACGAATGTCATTGTGAACGAAATTCTCTGTGAGCGAAACAACTCTATGAACGAATTTCTCTGAAAATGAAATATCTGGGTGAACGAAATTTCGCTATGTTGTATCTCTGGATTATGGGTTACTAGATCTCTGTGTCATATCTTTGGTTTAAGTCGCTATTACACCTCTATGTTTTGTTATAATATCTCTGTGCCCTAATCGTTGCATTTGAAATAACCTCTGTCAGCGTTTTAAAATGCCTATACCTGCGCATGGATGGCACTCCTGTACCCATTACTAGCACTGTATTATGACTGTGTTGATTTAATGACAATTCATTATGATTGTGTTAATTATTTTATGAGCGTTCTCTGTTACAGTTGTTTTTGGCAAGTCACCGTTACTTGGTTCTTGGCTGTAAATCCCCTTTCTGTGCCCTGGTACTTTAGGTATAATTCTCCCTTTGTTGTTAAATGTAGGGCTCCCGTTATTTAAATTGCAAAGCTAATAACATAAGGGTATCAACATGATTGGTGTTGACCTAGTAGTTGCAGCTTCAACTGTTAATAATAGTAATAAGATGTAAATGTGCTTGTCAGCTAATTTCAACGCCACTTGATGTGAAAAGAAGGGATATGATTATGTTATGAGAAGGTTAGTATAGTGTCATTGTGATTAATAAGCAAATAAAATGTAAATCCATTTTCCTTTTTAATTGAAATGTATTTAGAGTATAAAGGTGTGGATAGGATTATGGTATGCTTAGGTTAGTATAGTTTCATTGTGAATGATAAGCAAATAAAATGTAAAACCATTGTCCTTTTTATTTGAAATGTATATAGAGTATAAAGGTGTGGATATGATTATGTTATGATAAGGTTAGTATAGTTTCATTGTGATTAATAAGCAATTAAAATGTAAAGCCATTGTCCTTTTTAATTGAAATGTATTTAGAGTATAAAGGTGTGGATAGGATTATGGTATGCTACGGTTAGTATAGTTTCATTGTGAATGATAAGCAAATAAAATGTAAAACCATCGTCCTTTTTAATTGAAATGTATTTAGAGTATAAAGGTGTGGATATGATTATGTTATGTTAAGGCTAGTGTAGTTTCATTTTTATTGATAACAAGTATCATGTAAGGTCCTTGTCATTTAATTGAATGTTATTGTAATAAGGGAAGTGATGACATGGATATGTCATGAAACTGTTAATATAATTTCTTTGGGAATGATGACTTATAACATAAAGGAACTTGAATCGAAGTACAATCAATTATCATAATTCAGTAAACGGGGAATGCAATTAACTGTTGGTACCTTATTTAAGGTAGGGTTGGTAACTCGTCGTTAATAGAAGTCAATGGAGTAATGGTTGTAATTGATGTTAATGGGTCTCTCTAGTGGTTGGTCATTGTCGGAGTCCTTCTAACTTGCATCTTTCGTAGAGGTCGTGGTTGCCCTTTGATTTGTAGTACTTGGTTCTCTTGCATTGTGTGGTCTGCTTGTGTCGGGCAGGGTATATACACCTCCTTGTATCCTTAGTATACATGTCTGTGTATGTGATTCTTCTATGTAAAGAATCAAGTGCCGTATCAAGAGTCTCGGGCTGTTTAAAGGAATAGTTTCCACTCTTGGGACACACTCTGAGTCGTATCAGTAGTCTCGGGCTGTTTAAAGGCACAGTTTCCACTACTGCGACTCCCTGAAAGATTTATTAGTTTCTGCCTGAGCAGTCGGCCAAGAGCCTGTCTAACCGTCTTTTGAAAAGACATAAGACTAAAAGCCCTACTTTTCTGTGCAGAAATAGTAAACTCTACTATTGAATTCTTCCATCTGTGACTGTACTGTGCTTAACACCTGGTGACGTTTTCTTCTTACAGCTGCTAGTGGTACGCCTTATGTCTAGGGGAGATTATTGCTTGTTGTCACTGTGATATATCGTGTATTGTCCAGTTGTGTTCGTCTTGCTTGCTCCTAGTTGGTTTTCGTGTGGCGACGTAGAGTCAAGTGTGTCTGTTCCTTCTTCACGCGCACACACACCTTAAGTTTTAAACACAATTTTTTTTTTTTTGCATCCGTTATCAGATTTGTGGTCGTAACAAGGAGGGTTGTTACATATGGTATTAGAGTCGGTTCGACCCATGACTTGGGATTCGCCACGACTTTCATTGACTTGATTAGATTGATTATACTATTGTTGATCGAGTTGATTTTGTGCCTGTAGGTAATCATGGTTAGAGGACGTCGCAGAGGTAGATGACGGGGTGCTAGGGGAGGAGGCGAGACGTCTCTAGTAGCATCCACGCCTGAGGGGTCTAACCCCCAGGGAGGTGAGCAGGTTCTCGGAGAGGAGTAGATCGCAGTTTTCGATGTCATGGGGATGATGAAATCTTTTCAGCGCATGTTTGAGGCGCTGATCAGCCGATTGGACAGAGATGAGGCCAGGGCGCTGACACCTGTTGAGGTTCCGCCGTGCGCACTGGTTGTTACTGGTAGCATTCACCGTGAACTCGAGAAGGTGAAATTTCCCGAGTTCTTTGGTGCCCTAGACGGCGCAGCCGCCGAGTCATGGTTGGAGAATATGGCGATGTGCTTCTCACTTCGTGATTATACCTCCAATATGAAGGTCAACATGGTGGTCTTTCAATTGAAGGGGAGCACTCTTCTATGGTGGAAGACACTTTTTCTGTAGCTGAACATGGCCATTGAAGACGTTTCATGGGAACTGTTCGACAAACGGTTCTGAGAGAGGTACCTTTCAGAGGAATTCATTGAGCGTCAGCTCAATGAGTTCAATGCATTACGACAGGGAGGTCATATGGTGCCCGAGTACGAGGCACGTTTTATGGAGCTACTCCGGTATGATCCGCACCTAAACACTGAGAAGCTCAAGGTCAATAGGTTCGTGTTTGGCCTTAACGACAGCCTGCGTGCAAAGGTTAGGATTCTGATGCCTCAAACCTTGCATGATGCTGTCCAAAAGGCCCTCATAGAAGAGGAGGATCTTATCAGCGGGGGCTAGACCAGGACTCTAGCGAGACCTGTAGGGCAGGGTTCATCTGGTACGCCACAACAGACACCAGCGAGACATACACCAGGATATCGTGGCTTCCAGAGGGGATCGACGTTCACTACACCTCGATGACTGTCACCTCAGCAACAGACACCTTATCGAGGACCACAACACCCGCAACAACGTCGCCCGCAGTAGCAATAGTTTAGGCCTGTTCAGCAGAACAAACCAGGGTTTCAGGCCGGTGGGCAGTCATCTTCTACTTTGGGTACCAGGAATACTGGGCCGAAGAAGGGGTGTTGGACGTGTGGGGAGCCACACTACCAGAGCGACTGTCCTGTGGAGAAGACCAGGGCACCCGGATCAGCCAAAACCACTACAGTGGGAGATATGGGCAGGGCCCATCAGATTCATGCCTCAGTGAATAACCGCCAGGCAGAGCACCAGTCGACTGTGCTCGAGACGACAGGTACTGTCATTGACCAGACCCTTAGTATTTTGATAGACCTGGGCGCTACAAAGAGTTTCATTTCTTGTGCAGCGCTAAAAAGGATTAAGGTAAAGGCAGTCGAACAGGACGAGTTTAGCTTTGTGGAGATGGCTTCGGGAGCCAAACAGAAGGTTGGAGGAAAGGTTACGAGCTTTTCCCTTAACTTGGGAGAGTTTGTCACGAGGGTCAACTTGTACGTCAAGATCTTAGGATCTTATGACGTCGTGATCAGTATGGATTGGTTGGAAATGCATGAGGCGATACTCAACTGTAAGATGAAGAGGTTGATCTTGGTCGATGATGAAGGACATAGACGGGTGATTGTAGGACAGAACCAGGGAGTATCCCTGAGGTTCGTCTCTTCCTTATAGTTATGGAAGAGTATGCGCAAGGGGTGCAAGATTTATGTGATCCTTGCGCTAAATTAAAAGGGAGTAGCAAAAGGTCTAGAACACCTTCCGGTGGTGAAGGAGTTTGCAGACGTATTTCCAGAGGAGTTACCTGGGATGCCACCAGAAAGAGAATTGGAGTTTACTATAGACCTGAAACTGGGGACCGAACCGATAGCAAGAACTCCTTATCGGATGTCGACCCCGGAGTTGCAAGAGTTAAAAATGAAACTAAAGGAGTTGCTGGACCTAGGATTGATACGTCCTAGTGTGTCACCGTGGGGTGCACCGGTTATTTTTATTTGAAAGAAGGATGGATCGTGGGGGCTTTGCATTGAATACCGTCAACTGAACAAGGCTACGATCAAGAATCAATATCCCTTACCAAGAATTGACCATCTGTTTGATCAAATGAAGGGTGCGACAATGTTCTCCAAGATCGATTTGCGATCAGGGTATCACTAGTTACGGATCAAGGAGGATGACGTCCCTAAGACCACTTTTAAGACAAGATTTGGACATTACGAGTTTATTGTTTTACCTTTTGGACTGACAAATTCCCCAGGGGTATTCATGAGTTTGATGAACTGGGTGTTCCGCGAGTACTTGGACAAGTTCGTCCAGGTATTCATTGACAATATTTTGATCAACTCTCAGACGACATAGGAGCATGACGAGCACTTGCGCTTAGTACTATAGTGTTTGCGAGAGCACAAATTGTTTGGGAAGTTGTCCAAATGCTCTTTTTATCAATCGAGGATTCACTACTTAGGGCATGTCATCTCCGACGAAGGTATCACCGTGGATCCAACCAAGGTCGAGGCTATTATGGAATGGCCTGCAACGACTAATGTCATAGAAGTGCGTAGTTTTATGGGTTTAGCAGGATACTATCGACGGTTTGTCGAGGGATTTTTGAAGATAGCAAATCCGATCACGGAATTGCAGAAGAAAAACAAGAAGTTTGTTTGGACAGAGAAATGCGTGGAAGCATTTAGGAGGCTTAAGGAGTTGTTTACAACACTGTCGATACTAAAGGTCCCTGACATGGACGCAGACTTCTTGGTATGCACTGACGCATCCAAGGAAGGGTTAGGTAGAGTCTTGATTCAAGATGGACGAGTGATTGCTTACATTTCGAGAAAACTGAGAAGCCATGAGGAGAACTACGCGACGCACGATTTGGAGTTACTAGCCATCGTATATGCCTTGAATGTTTGGAGACACTACCTTGTTGGACAAAAATTTGAATTAAAGACTGATCGTTGTGGACTACAACACATTTTTACGCAAAGCGACCTGAACATGTGACAACGACGATGGTCGGAATTTCTTAGCGAATATGACTTCGAGATTACTTACATAAACGGAATGGTGAACCGAGTGGTTGATTCTTTGAGTCGGAGACCATGCATCTTTTCAGTGTTGCCTCTTCAGACGAATCTACATGAGAAGATTCTCACTTTACAGCGTAACAATGACTGGTACAAAGAATTCGAGGATTTTATCAGACAAAACACAATGATGGTACCACGATATGAGGGATTTTCTTTTGATAGTGATGGGTTATTGAGGTTTAGAGGTCGGATTTACGTACCGCCAAATGACGAGTTGAGGATGTTGATCCTGAGCGAGGCTCATAAAGAATTTTACATGGCTCACCCAGGAGTCACGAAGATGAGGGAATACCTTAAACCCTTATTCTTCTGGAGGGGAATGAAGGCTGATATAGTCAACTTTGTGGCTAGATGTCTCGAGTGTCAGCCGGTAAAGGCTGAACATAGACACCCGACAGGATTACTTCAACCACATGTCATTCCAGAATCGAAATGGGAAGTTATTTCAATGGATTTTATTGTTGGATTTCCACTGATGGCAAGGAGACACGACTCAATTTTTGTAGTAGTAGACACTCTGACGAAAAGTGCTCACTTTATTCTTGTGCGTACGATGTATCAGGCACCTGACATAGCGAGAGTTTTCATCAGTGAGATTGTGAGGGTGCATGGCGTGCCTAAAAAGATTATATCCGATCGAGGATCGATGTTTACTAGATGATTATGGATGAGTTTCCAAGAGGCCTTGGGAACCCAACTTAATTTTAGTACTGCGTATCACCCAGAGACTGACGGACAGACAGAACGTATGAACCAAACCTTAGAAGACATGTTGCGCATGTACGTGATGGACCAACAAAAGTGTTGGGAGGAATTCTCGCCTCTAGTAGAGTTCGCTTACAACAACAGTTACCAGAGAACCATTAAGATGGCACCTTTTGAGTTCCTTTATGGGTGACCGTGTCGGACGCCCTTGAGTTGGGATAGGCTTGAGGAGAGGGTCCTGGTTGGCCCAGAAGCAACCCAAGAAATGTAAAAGCAAATGAAAACCATAACATAAAGTATTAAAGAAGCGCAGGATCGATAGAAGAGTTATGCCGATGCGCACCGAGTCGACCGTAGTTACGAGGTCAGTGATCGAGTCTTCTTGCGAGTTAAATTGCATAAGAGTTCAATCAAGTTTGGGAGGGGAGATAAACTCTCTCCTAGGTTCATGGGACCTTTCGAGAGTGTTGAGAGAAAGGGGCCCGTGGCCTATTGACTAGCCTTGCCTGATTCTTTGCGGCATATGCATGATGTTTTTCATGTATTTGTTTTGAGACATTATATTAGTGATCCTACACACGTGATTGACATGAGTGCCTTGCAGGTATCAGACGAGGGCGCACTCACGACTGAGCCAGTACACATTTTAGATCATCGCGTTCGACAGTTACGACGTTGAATGGTAGATCAGGTCAAGGTCCAGTGGGACAGTTATAGTCTGCACTTGGCGACCTGGGAGGACGCATATGATATGCGCCAACAGTTTCCATTTTTGTTTGATAGATAGACTTGTGATACTGTGGTACTTATGATATCGTGGTACATTTATTTCAGCATTTATACTGAGAAACTTCGGGACGAAGTCTAGACCAAGAGGGGGTGTATGTAACATCCCGCTCTAGGTTTTGGACCTTGAGGATGCAGAGGCATCGGTGGAACCCCTTGGACTCCGGATTGAGTCAGGGAGTGTGTTATTTGGGTTGATTTGTTTACCATGATATTTTATTTATTTGATGATATGTTGTTAACATGTTCTGACATGATGGTTGATGATGCAGGCTGACGATAGCTTGCCGAACAGACTCACATACGGAGTAAAGGGGCCACACATGATTTCTAGAGAGGTTGAGGGAGAGGTGTGGACAACAGCCCTGCCACAGCCTACTAACACTCCCATCATGGCTCGAACTGTAGGTTAACGATTACCTAGTTTGAGAGCATCCACGATGCCATGAGGGTAGACTGCGACAGTCGCTCACGATGATTCTAAGGGGTGTGAAATAAGGTGGGGGCCTTATTCCTTAGAGCCCTTAGTCTCCCACAAGTTCACCTGGAAGAGTGTTGACTCCAGGGGTTATAGATGTCTACCAATCAGTCAAGTTAGCGAGTGGCACCCTTGGAGCACGTGGTGCATCCTGAAGGGCACGTCGCGCAAAGAAACACAAGTCGGCGAGTGGCACCCTTGGAGCGCGTGGTGCATCCTGAAGGGCACATCACGCAACAGAAGAAAACGAGGTGAGTGGCACCCTTGGAGAACGTAGTGCATCCTGAAGGGCACGTCACATTGATGATGATATTGAGATGAACCTAGATGACCCTAAGACCTTAACGCCTGATGAAATTCTTAAGATGGCTCCCCTAATTAATTGTCGCCCAGTTCAAATCTGAACCTAAATTTAAAACATCTCTAAGATAAAATTTTGATTAGCCTTAAGAAAAGACCCTACAACAAAAAAAAATAAACATAAGGATGCAAACCAAAACCCTCCTAAGTATTAGTTAAAGTCTTCTTAAATTAAGGGGGGGTAAAGTAATGAGGGAGATAAATTAATTGAAACCCATGGTTTTTAAATCTTAAAGAAGCAATAAAATTATTTAAAGTGTGGGAGTATAAAAGTTAGGATTTTAAAAATATAATGAAAAGATTAATAAGCGCATTTATCTTTTTGGGTTAAAAAAAAAAGGAATAAATAATAGGAATAGGGAAACTAGTAATAAAGGAAACATATTAAAGGAAAGTGAGGGACATAGGGTAAAAAGAAAAAAGGAATCAACAATTAATAACTTTCTATAATGAACTGAAATAGCAACTTCTTTTAGGGAAAGTTATTAAAAGCATGTGAGGGGATCTAGGAACCCTAGGAGTAATTTTAGGAGTGACTTTAGGGGGGTTGAGGGAAATGAGTCTTTTAATAAATTTAAGGAAAATAATTTTGGAGAAACTTGGGGGATGAGTGACACTTGGACGACAGAGAATTTTTAGAGGATTTTCATTTAAACTTAAATTAATAATGATTTAGGAAAAATAAGTGGGTCTCAAATTTCTATAAAAGAAGGGGAAAAGGAGGAAGAAGGGATGAACGGTTAGCGTAACGTTATGCTGCCGGATTGTGGCTTGATTGTTTGCTTGTGAGGAGTTGGGAATTTCTCAGTTGTATTGGAGTGGTAGCTCAGCCTTGGAGGCGAACTGAGAAGCTAGTCTTATCTCTGGCAGGGATGATTTTAGGGGCTAAATTTCGTTCATGGGATAATTTTCCATGGTTTTTCCAAAAACAAGATTCACTATTTTAAAAATGATTCACCCAAATTCTATAGGATAAAATTATTTTAACTTAAAAATCGCCAAAATTTTATAAAAAAATATATTAAATCCTTAGAAAATTGAATATTTTAACAAAAATATCGCTAATCATTTATAGTTGGAATATGAAGGATTAGTAAGGATTGCCAAGGTTTATACATTTAAAAATAAATTTCCATCCTTAAAATCATCCCTTATCTCTGGATCTTGTGTGGCCCCTTTGCGGCTCGGGGGGCTAAGGGGGAAGCAGAGTACCCCTAGTGATTGGCTGGGAGGTACTAGTGAGCGCTCTACGGTCGGCAAGCAAGAGCGGGACGGAGCGTGCAGACGACCATTCGAGGACAACGTAAAGACAATGGTATGATTTCTTAAATTGGTAGAATAGTATGCAACTGGGATTTATGATGTAGATCTGCTTGGTATTGAAAAGGTAATCTAGAATTTAAATTTTATATAACATTATTGTATTTTTGTTCCCTTCGATGATTGAATTGTTAAGTTTATCCAACGCTTGCCGAAAACCCTGATTTATCTTGTTAATGGTCTTAACCTCTGCAAATCTTTCGATTGTATGAGGGGCTTACACCACCAGACATACACCTTTTGTACTATTTACCAGCGAGCCTGCCCCCGTCGGATTCATCCTTTGCAAATGGTCTTTAACTCAGCAACCGGTTGATTTGTATCTCTGCGCCTTCAGATGATTTTCTGCACTCTATTTCTACGATTTATTGTTAAAACCCCCGACACTTGCTGGATATCATTCTTTGATATTTTTCTGTGGGCGCTTTTGTGTTCTCTGTGGGAGAATTCATCTACTGTGGGAAATTCTTCCTTGTGGGCATTCCATTTGTAAATTTACTGTTGTTTTGTTTTATACCTTGGCTATCATTCGTTGGGTATTTTACTGTCAATTCGTTGTAAGGTCTGGCAGTTCGTTTTGGGACATTCGTTCTTCTCTTAGCATGGACATCTATTGCAGTGTGCATTCTGATTTTTGGGTGCGTCCGTATTTCAGTGTGCGTTTGTATTTCAGAGGGGGGGGGGCATCTGTGTAATACCTTGGGCGTGGGTTTTTACAGCATGGGCATTATTTCAGGGGCGTTTTTGGTATGTGTTGTTGTTTACCCTTGGTTGTGAACAAAATTTATCTCTGAATGAATGTCATTGTGAACGAAATTCTCTGTGAACGAAACAACTCTGTGAACGAATTTCTCTGAAAATGAAATATCTAGGTGAATGAAATTTCACTGCATTGTATCTCAGGATTATGGGTCACTAGATCACTGCGTCATATTTATTCTTTAATTCGTTATTACACCTCTGCGTTTTGTTATAATATATTTTTGCCATAATCATTGCATTTTAAATAACCTCTGTCAGCGTTTTAAAATGCCCATACCTGCTCATGGATGGCGCTCCTGTACCCGTTACTAGCAGTGTATTATGACTGTGTTGATTTACTGCCAATTCATTATGACTGTGTTGATTATTTTATGAGCGTTCTCTGTTACAGTTGTTTTTGGCAAGTCGTCGTTACTTGGATCTTGGGTGTAAATCCCCTTTCTGCGCCCCAATACTTTAGGTATAATTCTCCCTTCGCTGTTAAATGTAGGGCCCCCATTATTTAAATTATGAAGCTAACAACATAAGGGTATCAACATGATTGGTGCTGATCTGGTAGTTGTAGCTTCAACTGTTAATAATAGTAATAAGACATAAATGTGCTTGTCAGCTAATTTAAATGCCACTTGATGTGAAAAGAAGGGATATGATTATGTTATGAGAAGGTTATTATAGTTTCATTGTGATTAATAAGAAAATAAAATGTAAAGCCATTGTCCTTTTTAATTGAAATGTATTTAGAGTATAAAGGTGTGGATAGGATTATGGTATGCTAAGGTTAGTATAGTTTCATTGTGAATGATAAGCAAATAAAATGTAAAACCATCGTCCTTTTTAATTGAAATGTATTTAGAGTATAAAGGTGTGGATATGATTATGTTATGCTAAGGCTAGTGTAGTTTCATTTTTATTGATAACAAGTATCCTGTAAGGTCCTTGTCATTTAATTGAATGTTATTGTAATAAGGGAAGTGATGACATGGATATGTCATGAAACTGTTAATATAATTTCTTTAGGAATGATGACTTATAACATAAAGGACCTTGAATCGAAGTGAAATCAATTATCATAATTCAGTAAACGGGGAATGCAGTTAACTATTGGTACCTTATTTAAGGCAAGGTTGGTAACTCGTCATTAATAGAAGTCAATGGAGTAATGGTTGTAATTGATGTCAGTGGGTCTCTCTAGTGGTTGGTCATTGTCGGAGTCCTTCTAACTCGCATCTTCTGTAGAGGTCGTGGTTGCCCTTTGATTTGTAGTACTTGGTTCTCTTGCATTGTGTGGTCTGCTTGTGTCAGGCAGGATATAGACACCTCCTTGTAGCCTTAGTATACATGTATGTGTGTGTGAATTTTCTGTTTAAAGAATCCAGTGCCGTATCAAGAGTCTCGGGATGTTTAAAGGCACAATCTCCACTCTTGCAACACACTTTGATCCGTATCAGTAGTCTCGGGTTGTTTAAAGGCACATTTTCCACTACTGCGACTCCCTGAAAGATTTATTAGTTTCTGCCTGAGCAGTCGGCTAGGAGCCTATCTAATCTTCTTTCGAAAAGACATAACACTAAAAGCCCTGCTTTTCTGTGCAGAAATAGTAAACTCTACTGTTGGATTCTTCCATCTGTGACTGTACTGTGCTTAACACCTGGTGATGTTTTCTTCTTACAGCTGCTAGTGGTATGCCTTATGTCTAGGGGCATTTATTGCTTGTTGTCACTATGATATATCGTGTGCCATCTAGTTGTGTTCGTCTTGCTTGCTCCTAGTTGGTTGTCGGGTGGTGACATAGAGTCAAGTGTGTTTGTTCCTTCTTCATGCGTGCACACACCTTAACTTTTAAACATGAAAAAAAAAAGGAAAAAAAATTTTGCACCCGTTATCAGAATTGTGGTCGTAACAAGGAGGGTTGTTACATATGGTATCAAAGCTGGTTCGACCCGTGACTTGGGATTCTCCATGACTTTCGTTGACTTGATTAGATTGATTATACTGTTGTTGATTGAGTTGATTGTGTGCGTGTAGGTAATCATGGTTAGAGGACGTCGTGGAGGCAGACGATGGGGTGCTGGGGGAGGAGGCGAGACGTCTCCAGTAGCATCCACGCCTGAGGGGTCTAACCCCCAGGGAGGTGAGCAGGTTCTCAGACAGGAGAAGATTGCAGTTGCCGATGTCATGGGGATGATGAGATCTTTTCAGCGCATGTCCGAGGTGCTGATCAGCCGATTGGACAGAGATGAGGCCAGGGCGCCGGCACCTGCTGAGGTTCTGCCGCACGCACCGGTCGTTACTTGTAGCATTCACCGTGAACTCGAGAAGGTGAAATTTCCCGAGTTCTTTGGTGTCCTGGACGACACAGCCGCCAAGGCATGGTTGAAGAATATGGTGATGTGCTTCGTACTTCATGATTATACCTCCAACATGAAGGTCCGCATGGAAATATTTCAATTGAAGGGGAGCACTCTTCTATGGTGGAAGACACTCCTGTCGCAGCTGAACATGGGCGTTGAAGACGTGTCATGGGAACTGTTCGAGGAACGGTTCTGAGAGAGGTACCTTTCAGAGGAATTCATTGAGCGTCAGCTCAATGAGTTCAATGCATTATGACAGGGAGGTCATACGGTGCCCGAGTACGAGGCACGTTTTATGGAACTACTCCAGTATGCTCTGCACCTAAACACTGAGAAGCTCAAGGTCAACAGTTTCGTGTTTGGCCTTAACAACAGCCTGCGTGCAAAGGTTAGGATTCTGATGCCTCAAACCTTCCACGACGCTGTCCAAAAGGCCCTCATAGCAGAGGAGGATCTTATCAGCGGGGGTCAAACCAGGACTATAGCGAGATCTGTAGGGCAGGGTTCATCTGGTACGCCACAACAACAGACACTAGCGAGACATACGCCGGGAAATTGTGGTTTCTAGAGGGGATCAACGTTCACTACACCTCGACGACCGCCGCCTCAGCAGAAAATACCTTATCGAGGACCACAACACCTGCAACAGCAGCAGTTTAGGCTTATTCAACAGAACAGACTAGGGTTTCAGGCCAGTGGGTAGTCATCTTCTACTTCGGGTACCAGGACTACTAGGCTGAAGAAGGGGTGTTGGACGTGTGGGGAGCCACACTACCAGTGCGATTGTCCTGTGGAGAGGACCAGAGCACTCAGATCAGCCAGACCCACTACACTGGGAGATATGGGCAGGGCCCATCAGATTTACGCCGTGGTGAATAACCACCAGGCAGAGCACCAGCCGACTGTGCTCGAGATGACAGGTACTGTCACTGACCAGACCCTTAGTATTTTGATAGACCCAAGTGCTACAGAGAGTTTCATTTCTGGTGTAGCGCTAAAAAGGATTAAGGTAAAGGCAGTCGAACAGGACGAGTTTGGCTTTGTGGAGATGGCTTCGGGAGCCAAACAGAAGGTTGGAGGAAAGGTTATGGGTTGTGCCCTTAACTTGGGAGAGTTTGTCACAAGGGTCAACTTGTACGTCACGATCTTAGGATCTTATGACGTCATGATCGGTATGGATTGGTTAGAAATGCATGAGGCGATACTCAACTGTAAGATGAAAAGGTTGAGCTTGGTCGATGATGAAGGACATAGACGGGTGATTGTAGGACGAAACCAGGGAGTATCCCTGAGGTTCGTCTCTTCTTTACAGTTACAAAATAGTATGCGCAAGGGGTGCAAGATTTATGCGATCCTTGCGCTAAACGAAAAGGGAGTAGCAGAAGGTCTATAACACCTTCCGGTCGTGAAGGAGTTTGTGGACATATTTCCAGAGGAGTTACCTCAGATGCCGCCAGAAAGAGAATTGGAGTTTACTATAGACCTGAAACTAGGGACCGAACCTATAGCAAGAACTCCTTATCGGATGTCGACCCCGGAGTTGCAAGAGTTAAAAATGCAACTGAAGGAGTTGCTGGACCTGAGACTGATACGTTCTAGTGTGTCACAGTGGGGTGCACCGGTTATTTTCATTTGAAATAAGGACGGATCGTGGAGGCTTTACATTGACTACCGTCAACTGAACAAGGCTATGATCAAGAATCAGTATCCCTTACCAAGAATTGACGATCTGTTTGATCAAATGAAGGGTGCAACAGTGTTCTCCAAGATCGATTTGTGATTAGGGTATCACTAGTTACGAATCAAGGAGGATGACATCCCTAAGACCACTTTTAAGACAAGATTTGGATATTACGAGTTTACTGTTTTACCTTTTGGACTGACAAACGCCCCAGGGGTATTCATGCGTTTGATGAACGGGGTGTTCCCCGAGTACTTGGACAAGTTCATCCAAGTATTCATTGACGATATTTTGATCTACTCTCAGAGGACAGAGGAGCATGACAAGCACTTACGCTTGGTACTACAGTGTTTGCGAGAGCACAAATTGTTTGGGAAGTTGTCCAAATTCTCTTTTTATCAATCAAGGATTCACTACTTAGGGCATGTCATCTCCGACGAAGGTATCGCCGTGGATCCAGCCAAGTTCAAGGCTATTATGGAATGGCCTGCGCCGACTAATGTCACATAAGTGAGTAGTTTTATGGGTTTAGCAGGATACTATCGACGGTTTGTCAAGGGATTTTCCAAGATAGCAAATCTGATAACGGAATTGTAGAAGAAAAAAAAGAAGTTTGTTTGGACAGAGAAATGCGCGAAAGCATTTAGGAGGCTTAAGGAGTTGTTGACAACAACATCGACACTAAAGGTCCCTAACATGGACGCAGACTTCTTGGTATGCACTGACGCATCCAAGGAAGGGTTAGACAGAGTATTGATGCAAGACGGACGAGTGATTGCTTACATTTCGAGAAAACTGAGAAGGCATGAGGAGAACTACGCGATGCACGATTTGGAGTTACTGGCCATCGTATATGCCTTGAATGTTTGGAGATACTACCTTGTTGGATGAAAATTTGAATTAAAGACTGATCATTGTGGACTACAACACATTTTTATGCAAAGCGACCTGAATGCACGACAACGACTTCGAGAGTACGACTTCGAGATTACTTACATAAAAGGAACGGTGAACTGAGTGGCTGATGCTTTGAGTCGGAGACCACACATCTTTTCAGTGTTAACTCTTCAGACGAATCTACGTGAGAAGATTCTCACTTTACAACGAGACGATGACTGGTACAAAGAAGTCCAGTATTTTATCGGACAAAACACAATGATGGTACCACGATATGAGGGATTTTCTTTTGATAGTGATGGGTTATTGAGGTTTATAGGTCGAATTTACGTACTACCAAACGACGAGTTGAGGATGTTTATCCTAAGCGAGGCTCATAGAGCAGTTTACATGGCTCACCCAGGAGTCATGAAGATGAGGACAGACCTTAAACCCTTATTCTTCTGGAGGGGAATGAAAGCAGATATAGTCAACTTTGTGGCTATATGTCTTGAGTGTCAGTAGGTAAAGGCTGAACATAGACACCCGACAGGATTAATTCAACCACATGCGATTCCGAAATCAAAATGGGAAGTTATTTCGATGGATTTTATTGTTGGATTGCCACTGACGGAAAGGAGACATGACTCAATTTTTGTAGTAGTAGACACTCTGATGAAAAGTGCTCACTTTATTCTTGTGCATACGATGTATCAGGCACCTGACATAGCGAGAGTTTTCATCAGTGAGATTGTGAGGCTGCATGGCGTGCCTAAAAAGATTATATCCGATCGAGGATCGGTGTTTATTGGACGATTTTGGACGAGTTTCCAAGAGGCCTTGGGAACCCAACTTAATTTTAGTACTGCGTATCACCCAAAGACTGATGGACAGACACAACGTATGAAACAAACCTTGGAAGACATGTTGTGCATGCACATGATGGACCAACAAAAGCATTGGGAGCGATTCTTGCCTCTAGTAGAGTTCGCTTACAACAACAGTTACCAGAGAACCATTAAGATGGCCCCTTTTGATTTCCTTTATGGGCGACCGTGTCGGACGCCCTTGAGTTGGGATCGGCTTGAGGATAGGGTCCTGGTTGGCCCAGAAGTAATCCAAGAAATGGAAGAGAAAATGAAAACCATAAGACAAAGGATTAAATAAGCACAGGAGCGACAGAAGAGTTATGCCGATGCACACCAAGTCGACCATAGTTATGAGGTCGGCGATCGAGTCTTCTTACGGGTTAAACCGCATAAGAGTTCGATAAATTTTGGGAGGGGAGCTAAACTCTCTCCTAGGTTCGTGGGACCTCTCGAGAGTGTGGAGAGAAAGGGGCCCATGGCCTATTAACTGGCCTTGCCTGATTCTTTTCGGCGTATGCACGATGTTTTTCATGTATCTGTTTTGAGACATTATATTAGTGATCCTACACACGTGATTGACATGAGTTCCTTGCAGGTATCGGACGAGGGAGCACTCACGGCTGAGCCAGTCTGCATTTTAGATCATTGCGTTCGACAGTTACGACGTCAAACGTTAGATCAAGTCAAGGTCCAGTGGGACAGTTATAGTCTGCACTCGGCGACCTGGGAGGACGCATATGATATGCACCAACAATTTCCATTTTTGTTTGATAGATAGACTTGTGATACTGTGGTACTTATGATATTGTGGTACATTTATTTCGGCATTTATACTGAGAAACTTCGTGATGAAGTCTAGACCAAGAGGGGGTGTATGTAACATCCTACTCTGGTGCACTTACAAAACTTATTCTTTGAGGACACTTGCTCGCAAGTGATCTGGACTTTTCTGATATTAATACATTTATGCTTGATTATGATGCATTTTGATAGACGACATGATGTTTTACTACTTGATGTAGGCAGGTGCTATTGACTTAGTTCTGTTGAGTGTGCAGGGTTTTGGACCTTGAGGATGCAGAGGCATCGATGGAACCCCTTGGACTCCAGATTGAGTCAGGGAGTGTGCTATTTGGGTTGATTTGTTTACCATGATATTTTATTTATTCTATGATATATTGTTAACATGTTCTGACATGATGGTTGATGATGCAGGCTGATGATAGCTTGCCGACCAGACTCACATACGGAGTAAAGGGGCCACACATGATTTCCAGAGAGGTTGAGGGAGAGGTGTGGATAGTAGCCCTGCCACAGCCTACTAGCACTCTCATCGTGGCTCAAACTGTAGGTTAACGATTACCTAGTTCGAGAGGATCCACGATGCCATGAGGGCATACTGCGACAGTCGTTCACGATGATTCTAAGGGGCGTGCAATAAGGCGGGGGCCTTATTCCTTAGAGCCCTTAGTCTCCCACAAGTTCACCTAGCGGAGTGTTGAATCCAGGGGTTATAGATGTCTACCAATCATTCAAGTCAGCGAGTGGCACCCTTGGAGCACATGGTGCATCCTGAAGGGCACGTCGTGCAAAGAAACACAAGTCAGCGAGTGGCACCCTTGGAGCACGTGGTGCATCCTGAAGGGCACGTCGTGCAACAGAAGAAAACGAGGTGAGTGGCACCCTTGGAGCACGTAGTGCATCCTAAAGGGCACGTCGCATTGATGATGATGTTGAGATGAACCTAGATGACCCTAAGACCTTAACGCCTGATGAAATTCTTAAGACGACTCCCCTAATTAATTGTCACCCAGTTCAAATCTGAACCTAAATTTAAAACATATCTAAGATAAAATTTTGATTAGCTTTAAGAAAAGACCCTACAAAAAAAATAAATCAACATAAGGACACAAACCAAAACCCTCCTAAGTATTAGTTAAAGTCTTCTTAAATTAAGGGGGGGTAAAGTAATGAGGGAGATAAATTAATTGAAACCCATGGTTTTTAAATCTTAAATAAGCAATAAAATTATTTAAAGTGTGGGAGTATAAAAGTTAGGATTTTAAAAATATAATGAAAAGATTAATAAGTGCATTTATCTTTTTGGGTTAAAAAAAAAAGAAGGAATAAATAATAGGAATAGGGAAACTAGTAATAAAGGAAACATATTAAAGGAAAGTGGGGGACATAGGGTAAAAAGAAAAAAGGAATCAACAATTAATAACTTTCTATAATGAACTGAAATAACAACTTCTTTTAGGGAAAGTTATTAAAAGCATGTGAGGGGATCTAGGAACCCTAGGAGTAATTTTAGGAGCGACTTTAGGGGGTGTGAGGGAAATGAGTCTTTTAACAAATTTAAGGAAAATAATTTTGGAGAAACTTGGGGGATGAGTGACACTTGGACGACAAAGAATTTTTAGAGGATTTTCATTTAAACTTAAATTAATAATGATTTAGGGAAAGTAGGGGGGTCTGAAATTTCTATAAAAGAAGGGGAAAAGGAGGAATAAGGGATGAACAATTAGCGTAACGTTACGCTGCCGGATTGTGGCTTGATTGTTTGCTTGTGAGGAGTTGGGAATTTCTCAGCTGTATTGGAGTGGTAGCTCAGCCTTGAAAGTGAACTGAGAAGCTAGTCTTATATTGATTCTCTGGATCTTGTGTGGCCCCTTTGCGGCTCGGGGGGCTAAGGGGGAAGCAGAGTACCCCTAGCGATTGGCTGGGAGGTACCAGTGAGTGCTCTATGGTCGGCAAGCAAGAGCGGGATGGAGCACACAGACAACCATTCGAGGACAACGTAAAGGCAACAGTATGATTTCTTAAATTGGTAGAATAGTATGCAACTGGGATTTATGATGTAGATCTGCTTGGTATTGAAAAGGTAACCTAGAAGTTAAATTTTATATAACATTATTGTATTTCCGTTCCCTTCGATGATTGAATTGTTAAGTTTATCCAACACTTGTTGAAAACCCTGATTTATCTTGTTAATGGTCTTAACCTTTGCAAATCTGTCGATTGTATGAGGGGCTTACACCACCAGACATACACCTTTTGTACTATTTACCAGCGATCCTGCCCCCGTCTGATTCATCCTTTGCAAATGGTCTTTAACTCGGCAACCGGTTGATTTGTATCTCTGCACCTTCAGATGATTTTCTGCACTCTATTTCTGCGATTTATTGTTAAAACCCCCGACACTTGCTAGATATCATTCTCTGATATTTTTCTGTGGGCATTTTTGTGTTCTCTATGGGCGAATTCATCTACTGTGGGCAATTCTTCCTTGTGGGCATTTAATTTGTAAATTTACTGTTGTTTCGTTTTATACCTTGGTTGTCATTCATTGGGTATTTTACTGTCAATTCGTTGTAATGTCTGGCAGTTTGTTTTGGGACATTCGTTCTTCTCTTAGCATGGACAACTATTGCAGTGTGCATTCTGATTTTCGGGTGCGTCCTTATTTTAGTGTGTGTTTGTATTTCAGAGGGGGGGGGGGCATCTGTGTAATACCTGGGGCGTGGGTTATTACAACATGGGCATTATTTCAGGGGCGTTTTTGGTATGCGTTGTTTTTTACCCTTGGTTGTGAACGAAATTTATCTCTCAACGAATGTCATTGTGAATGAAATTATCTGTGAATGAAACAGCTCTGTGAACGAATTTCTCTGAAAACGAAATATCTGGGTGAACGAAATTTCACTGCATTGTATCTCTGGATTATGGGTTACTATATCTCTGCGTCATATCTTTGCTTTAAGTCATTGTTACACCTCTGCGTTTTGTTATAATATCTATGTGCCCTAATCGTTGCGTTTGAAATAACCTCTGTCAGCATTTTAAAATGCCCATACCTGCGCATGGATGGCGCTCCTGTACCCGTTACTAGCAGTGTATTATGACTGTGTTGATTTAATGACAATTCATTATGACTGTGTTGATTATTTTATGAGCGTTCTCTGTTACAGGCGTTTTTGGCAAGTCACCATTACTTGGTTCTTGGGTGTAAATCCCCTTTCTACACCCCGATACTTTAGGTATAATTCTCCCTTCGCTATTAAATGTAGGGCCCCCATTATTTAAATTGTGAAGATAACAACATAAGAGTATCAACATGATTGGTGCTGACCTGGTAGTTGCAGCTTCAACTGTTAATAATAGTAATAAGACGTAAATGTTCTTGTCAGCTAATTTCAATGCCACTTGATGTGAAAAGAAGGGATATGATTATGTTATGAGAAGGTTAGTATAGTTTCATTGTGATTAATAAGAAAATAAAATGTAAAGCCATTGTCCTTTTTAATTGAAATGTATTTAGAGTATAAAGGTGTGGATAAGATTATGGTATGCTATGGTTAGTATAGTTTCATTGTGAATGATAAGCAAATAAAATGTAAAACCATTGTCCTTTTTATTTGAAATGTATATAGAGTATAAAGGTGTGGATATGATTATGTTATGATAAGGTTAGTATAGTTTCATTGTGATTAATAAGCAAATAAAATGTAAAGCCATTGTCCTTTTTAATTGAAATGTATTTAGAGTATAAAGGTGTGGATAGGATTATGGTATGCTAAGGTTAGTATAGTTTCATTGTGAATGATAAGAAAATAAAATGTAAAACCATCGTCCTTTTTAATTGAAATTTATTTACAGTATAAAGGTGTGGATATGATTATGTTATGCTAAGGCTAGTGTAGTTTCATTTTTATTGATAACAAGTATCCTGTAAGGTCCTTGTCATTTAATTGAATGTTATTGTAATAAGGGAAGTGATGACATGGATATGTCATGAAACTGTTAATATAATTTCTTTGGGAATGATGACTTATAACAGAAAGGACCTTGAATCGAAGTGCAATCAATTATCATAATTCAGTAAACGGGGAATGCAGTTAACTGTTGGTACCTTATTTAAGGCAGGGTTGGTAACTCGTCGTTAATAGAAGTCAATGGAGTAATGGTTGTAATTGATGTCAATGGGTCTCTCTAGTGGTTGGTCGTTGTTGGAGTCCTTCTAACTTGTGTCTTCCGTAGAGGTCGTGGTTTCCCTTTGATTTGTAGTACTTGGTTCTCTTGCATTGTGTGGTCTGCTTGTGTTGGGCAGGGTATAGACACCTCCTTGTAGCCTTAGTATACATGTCTGTGTGTGTGATTTTTCTGTGTAAAGAATCCATTGCCGTATCAAGAGTCTTGGGTTTTTTAAAGGCACAGTTTCCACTCTTGCGACACACTCTGAGTCGTATCAGTAGTCTCGGGTTGTTTAAAGGCACAGTTTCCACTACTGCGACTCCCTGAAAGATTTATTATTTCCTGCCTGAGCAGTCGGCCAGGAGCCTGTCTAATCTTCTTTCGAGAAGACATAAGACTAAAAGCCCTTCTTTTCTGTGCACAAATAGTAAACTCTACTGTTGGATTCTTCCATCTGTGACTGTACTGTGCTTAACACCTAGTAACGTTTTCTACTTACAGCTGCTAGTGGTATGCCTTATGTTTAGGGGCGTTTATTGCTTGTTGTCACAGTGATATATCGTGCGTCGTGTGGTTGTGTTCTTCTTGCTTGCTCCTAGTTTGTTGTCGAGTGGCGACGTAGAGTCAAGTGTGTTTGTTCCTTCTTCACATGCGCACACACCTTAACTTTTAAACA
>ML788582.1:278072-293942 GCA_009831015.1 Picea engelmannii | reverse complement strand
ATATATATAGTGTTTAGTAATTTGTTAGTTATTTCATTTCTTTCATTTATTTTCTTTTAAGATTTTAGATTGGCTAACGGAGCCATTAAACCCATCAAAATGAGTTACACCAAACGGCTTGGGTTATTTAGACAACCCCAGACCGGACTCGCTCTCCTAGTTGATGGACGCTCAATTTTGCCCGTCAAAAAATGGCACTAGAAGGAGGGCTAGACTGGCAAGCTGGCCTTATAAGAGTCTTTGTTTCGAATTTAATTAATTTCTCATGGCTCCCAAAATCACTGTGTTGGAACATGCTTTCCACTTCTCATTTCCTGAAATTCCCAACAAGATAGTCTCTCTCTTGTCCAAACTCACACTTGATGGTGGGGGGAATGTATCTGCAAAAGACCATATTAACAAGTTTTGGTGTAAATGCATCAAGCATGATATTTCTAATTTAAAGGTTTTATGTAGATTGTTTTCTTTTACTTTTAGGGGTCGGATTAAACATTGGTTTGAGTCTTTTCTAGCATATCACATTTTTGATTGGTTTCAGTTTGTAGATGAATTTTTAGATGCTTTTGAAATCTATGATTACAATCAATTATGTGAAGAATTTCAGACTTGGTTAATCAATGGCGATTCATATTCAAAAGGCATTTCGACAAGAATCCATCATGTTCTTTCTAACTTTAATCTTGATGACATGTCAGTTGTATTAAATCTACTTTATGATGCTTGCATCCAATCATATTCAATCGCAAATGATGAAGTAGTTACAAATACTATCACTCAATTGCAAGAAGAATTGTGTTCACAGGATGAGAGGGATCCATCCAAAAATGTTGAACAAGCAAGGGAGGTAGAATCTATTGAAAATGTTCTTACTGACAATCAAATTTGTTTTTCTTCTGAATCATTGTATTTTCAGTCCTCGACCATCGTGGAAGAAGATTCGATGTTGGGTCAAGGTGAATGTCCTCATTCTTCTAACTCTTGCTCTAATCAGTATTTAAATTCGGTTGTTGAAGAAGACTTAGGTGATGAAAATGAACTTAAGCACTCTAACATTCCAATCAAACTGATTAGAGATGTAGATCTGCAATTGGAAGAAGTAACCTTAAACCCCCATCTTCAAATCGTACCTTATCCATATGAAATATCAGATTATTTCCATGAAAGTTTTGATTTATCTATCGTATAGGAGGAAAATTTAGATGATCATATTATGTTGAATAATTTATCACCAAAACAGAGTGAAAGTTTTAAGAAAAATGAAGAGGAATGTCTTGAGAATACCATTGTTAAATATCATAGCTGAAGATATTCTTTTCATGTGCTTATTTCTGATTCCTTTAGTCTTTATATCCCAATATCTTCTTAGATTCTGGTCTATTTGATACTTTACCCACGGTATCTTACTCTTTTCCACCACAATCCAATTTTTTCGATATGCCAAAATTTGGTGAAACTAATTCCAAAAATAACACTTATCAAGTCGGATTTGATGCTCTTTCACTTTCATCACTCGAATGGTAAAAGGACATGTTGCAAGATGATTTTACACGATTTATTTTTGAAAAAGGTAATGCACTCATTCTTATGGAGATCGAATATTCTACATTGCATATTCATTCTTTGATTAGTTTGAATTTTAATGTTTATGCTTCACATTTTGAAACGATCAATCTCATCAAAGGAGGTGTTCAAAACAATAATCTAACTGATGTCATGAATCCTATTATGATGTGTTCCCCATTGATATATCCATTTCATCAAAGTCATAGTTCGCATCCTAATTTTTATGACATGATCTTAGAATGGATTGAAGATTCGTATCTAAAAAATCTTCATAATAAAGATAAAGTTGTGCTTGCCTGGTTTCTACCTAAATATCTAGGAACTAAGCATCACATGATTTTTTTAGATCCTTCGTATGAAGAAATTGATGAACAACTGGAGAATTGTCAGGAGGATGGGGCATTTCGAATTTGGTAGATGATTATGATAGGTCCCAATAATATTGACAAGTTTTCCAAATTTATTTTGTTCTTCCATGCCATTATGATGCATATCACGACCAGATTGTAGAATGGTTGGAGGATTCATACATCAAGAAGTGCCAAAAGAATGGTAAGGTTGTGGTTGCTCTGTTTTTAAAAGAATATATAGGAGGTAAGCATGACATATTTCTTTTGTATCTGCAAATACTAGATTATTTTATTCTCATTTTTGTCTTTATATGCCTTGCAGGATTGAAGATACTCTTGTGGCTACATTGGAAATACGATTTCACTTAGTATTTTTTATTTGTTTAGTAGTTGGAGTAGTTTTAGGAGTAGGTTTTCTTTTAGTTTTATTTCTCAGTTTTTCTCTTTGTAATAATTCAGTTATGAACACAAGCGGGCACACCAAGAGAACCATAATATGAATGTTGTCACGGAAGTCCACTTTAAACATTTTTCTCTCTTCTTTTCGTTGAATATTTCTTTTCAAAAACGCAGTATCATCGTGAAAATTTTAAATCGAAAGTAAATAAATAAGTAAATTTAAACTATCAATTCAACCCTGACCCAAGGTGCCACAAGTAGGACTGCACTCATCTTAATGAGGATTTTCCTATTTTTAGTCTCTTTTTTTAATAATAATAATGCTTGGTCAAAGTAACATCTTATGCATCACTATCTTAAGAAAAGAACTTGATCGCACATGATATTTGATATGATTTAGTTCTTCCTTTATTTTATAGTGAGATGATAGTGGATACAAAAACTCAAGTTTATCTTTGGCCAAAATAATTTCCTAAAAAGTTTTCTTTTGCTGTTTTGATTTTGTGTACTTTTAATTTTGAATCCCATTAATAAAATTTGATTTGGTTTGTTGTGTGTTTTTGTTTTCTTTGATTATTTTGAATGAGTTTTCTTCTTATCTTTCTTTTTGAATCAATATATTTCTGATCAAAGAACTACTATCGAATGAAGCATTTATTTTAAGACTTGTATTTTTCAAGCAAATTGAAATAGTTCAAAGAGGTCCTGGTATCAAGATATAACTCAGACAATTGATTTTTAAGTCAATTGTCACTCTCATTTTGTCCTCGAATTATCTTTGCTAGAGTATTACACCAGAGATATGGATTAAATCTTTGAGAATTGCGATGATCTTTAAACCTTTTACACCAACCATATTCTTAAGGAATCACTTTTAAGTGCTTCCTCATTCTCTAGATGATTTCTTAAGGAAATCTAAAATCTGTAAACCATGATAAAGATTCCAGTTTTGAAAGAAAATAAATAACATGGTCAACTATTCACCTGTATTGCAATTAACCTCCAGTATCACCCGACACTCTTTGTCATCAAGAAATCTATAATTGTATTATTATTTAAAAGTGGCATAAGAGTGTTGGAAGCACTTATGTGTGGGAAGTGTGTGTAAACCCATTAGGGTACTGAACAGGCTCGCTGGCAGTGGGTAAATGCACACATGATACCAAGACAACTTCGTCAGGGTACTAAACAGGCCTACTGGAAACGAAGCAATGTCGGGTCGAGAGGTAGCAGGTATATGATTTTAAACTAGGTTTTATGGGAGTATACATCATGTGGATACAACTATTGGATGGGATTAAAGCATTTGAGTGGGTTAAATGGCATCCCTGTCGAGGCTATGGACGCCTGCCGATAGCAGTGGCTCTGTCAACGGTATTGAAGTTCTTTTATAAACATCATGACTCTTTGATTAAGACATTATTTCAGGTTATAATCCTCTGCAAAGAAAATTCTATTTTCTGGTTATAGCATTGAGCTTATCCTAATACTATATGGTCTCAAAGTGAATTTATTTCAGGGATCTTAAATCCTTTTTCAAGTCTTATTATTTTCTTCCTAAGATGAAATATTACCAGTTCAAAGATAAATGCTTCACTCAGTAATTCACCATTTGTTGGGCCCCAACAACTCCCCTTAATTTTTTTACAAAATTTAAAGGGCCCCCGTTAGAATCTTGATAATTATAATGAGCTACAGAATCAACCTTTTCAAATAGTTCCATACCTTGGCTTGCTTTGAGACAAAATTAAGACATTCACTATAGTATGAGACATTTATTACAAGAGTATATGTCAAAAGTTAGAAACGAGCATAAAAATCTCAATTTAAACAAAAACGTTAATTTTTATCAAATGTTTACTTTCGTTTAAATTATGATTATGTGTTCATTCTTTTGTTCATTAGCAAGTTTGACTATTTTTAGTAATGTGTTCAATACTTCATCAAATAATATCTTGGTTGGTTTCTCATTTTCATGAAATCATTTGGTGATATTAATTAATTAAATTATGTTTTTCATTTTGCATCTCATTTCAAAATAATAATAATAAAATAATTATTTATCATTTGTTTGATTTTGTAAAAAACTGAAATTAATATTTTTTCTCCATTAAATTGAAGCTTCTAGATCATATTAGAAAGAAAATTATAAACATAGTTTGTTTATAAGTTATAGTTAGTTTAAATTCATTTTTTTTTTCTAGATTTTGTTTTATTCACAATTTTTAGGTTGTTAATTTAGGGTTTTTTTGTTTCACAGGTTTATATTATCAAATATTTGATACGGATCTGATCATGGCTTGATTTCATTATCCAAATACACTCAAGATGATTGATCTAAAAATAATTCTAGATTTCTACAAATAATTGTATGAGCAACAACAGATAAAATTTGAAATAAAATTATAAACAAAGTTTGGGAGGAATGTATCTGCAAAAGACCATATTAACAAGTTTTGGTGTAAATTCATCAAGCATGATATTTCTGATTTAAAGGTTTTATGCAGATTGTTTTCTTTTACTTTCAGGGGTCGGATTAAACATTAGTTTGAGTCTTTTCCAGCATATCACATTTTTGATTGGTTTCAGTTTGTAGATGAATTTTTAGATGTTTTTGAAATCTATGATTACAATCAATTATGTGAAGAATTTTAGACTTTGCTAATCAATGGTGATTCATCTTCAAAAGGCTTTTTGACACGAATCCATCATGTTCTTTCTACATTTAATCTTGATGACATGTCATTTGTATTAAATCTCCTTTATGATGCTTGCATCCATTCATATTCAATCACAAATTATGAAGCAGTTACAAATACTATCACTTAATTGGAAGAAGAATTGTGTTCACGGGATGAGAGGGATCCATCCAAAAATGTTGAACAAGTAAGGGAGGTAGAATCTATTGAAAATGTTCTTAGTGACAATCAAATTGGTTTTTCTTCTGAATCATTATATTTCCAGTCCTCGACCATCTTGGAAGAAGATTCGATGTTGGTTCAAGGTGAATGTCCTCCTTCTCCTAACTCTTTCTCTAATCAGTATTTAAATTCAGTTATTGAAGAAGACTTAGGTGATGAAAATTATCTTAAGCACTCTAACATTCCAATCAAACTGATTAGAGATGTAGATCTGCAATTGGAAGAAGTAACCTTAAACCCTCATCTTCAAATCGTACCTTATCAACATGAAAGGTCAGATGTTTTCCATGAAAGTTTTGATTTATCTGTTGTAAAGGAGGAAAATTTAGATGATCATATAATGTTGAAGAATTTATCACCAAAACAGAGTGAAAGTTTTAAGCAAAATGAAGAGGAATGTCTTGAGAATACCATTGTTAAATGTCATAGCTCAAGATATTCTTTTCATGTGCTTATTTCTGATTCCTTTTACTCTCTATGACCCGATCTCTTCTTAGATTCTGTTGGATTTGATACTTTACCCACAGTATCTTACTCTTTTCCACCAAAATCCAATTTTTTTCGATATGCCAAAATTTGGTGAAACTAATTCCAAACATAACACTTATCAAGTCGGATTTGATGCTCTTTCACTTTCATCACTCGAATGGAAAAAGGACATGTTGCAAGATGATTTTACATGATTTATTTTTGAAAAAGACAATGCACTCATCCTTATGGAGATCAAATATTCTACATTGCATATTCGTTCTTTGATTAGTTCGAATTTTAATTTTTATGCTTCACATTTTGAAACGATCAATCTCATCAAAGGAAGCGTTCAAACCAATAATCTAACCGATGTCACGAATCCTCTTATGATGTGTTCCCCATTGATATATCCATTTCATCAAATTCATAGTTTGCATCCTAATTTTTATGACATGATCTTAGAATGGATTGAAGATTCGTATCTAAAAAATCTTCATAATAAAGATAAATTTGTGCTTGCTTTGTTTCTACCTAAATATCTAGGAAGTAAGCATCACATGATTTTTTTAGATCCTCCGTATGAAGAAATTGAGGAAGACTTGGAGAATTGTCAGGAGGATGGGGCATTTCAGCTTTGACAGATGGTTATGTCAGGTCCCAATAATATTGGCAAGTTTTCCAAACTTACTTATGTTCTTCCATGCCATTATGACCCATATCACGACCATATTGAAGAATGGTTGGAGGATTCATACATCAAGAAGTTTCAAAATAATGGTAAGGTTGTGCTTGTTTTGTTTTTAAAAGAATATATAGGAGGTAAGCATGACATATTTCTTTTGTATCTGCAAATACTAGATTCTTTTATTCTAATTTTTGACTTTATATGCCTTGCAGGATTGAAGATACTCTTGTGGCTACATTGGAAATACGATTTCACTTAGTATTTTTTATTTGTTTAGTAGTTGGAGTAGGTTTTCTTTTAGTTTTATTTCTCAGTTTTTCTCTTTGTAATAATGCAGTTATGAACACAAGTGGGCACACCGAGAGAACCATAATATGAATGTTGTCATGAAAGTCCACTTTAAATCTTTTTCTCTCTTCTTTTTGTTGGATATTTCTTTTCAAAAACGCAGTATCATCGTGAAAATTTTAAATGGAAAGTAAATAAATAAGTAAATTTAAACTATCAATTCAACCCTGACCTAAGGTGCCATGAATAGGACTGTACTCATCTTAATGAAGATTTTTCTACTTTAGTCTCTTTTATTTTTAATAATAATGCTTGGTCAAAGTAACATCTTATGCATCACTATCTTAAGAAAAGAGCTTGCTCACACATGATATTTGATATGATTTAGTTCTTCCTTTATTTTATAGTGAGATGATAGTGGATACAAAAACTAAAGTTTATCTTTGGACAAAATAATTTCCTCAAACGTTTTCTTTTGCTATTTTGATTTTGTGTACTTTTAATTTTGAATCCCATTAATAAAATTTGATTTGGTTTGTTGTGTGTTTTTGTTTTCTTTGATTGTTTTGAATGAGTTTTCTTCTTATCTTTATTTTTGAATCAATATATTTCTGATCAAAGAACTACTTTCGAAGGAAGCAATTATTTTAAGACTTGTATTTTTCAAGCAAATTGAAACAATTCAAAGAGGTCCTGGTATTAAGATATAACTCAGACAATTGATTTTTAAGTCAATTGTCACTCATGTGTGGTCAATTTCGCCCGTCAACAAATGGCGCTAGAAGGAGGGCCAGACCGATAAGCTGGCCTTATAGGAGTCTTTATTTCGAATTTAATTAATTTCTCATGGCTCCCCAAATCACTGTGTTGGAACATGCTTTCCACTTCTCATTACCTGATATTCCCAACAAGACAGTTTCTCTCTTGTCCAAACTCACATTTGATGGTGGGGGGAATGTATCTGCAAAATACCATATTAACAAGTTTTGGTGTAAATGCATCAAGCATGATATTTCTGATTTAAAGGTTTTATGCAGATTGTTTACTTTCACTTTTAGGGTTCGAATTAAACATTGGTTTGAGTCTTTTCCAGCATATCACATTTTCTATTGGTTTCAGTTTGTAGATGAATTTTTAGATGCTTTTGAAATCTATGATTACAATCAATTATGTGAATAATTTTAGACTTTGCTAATCAATGGCAATTCATCTTCAAAATTCTTTTCGACAAGAATCCATCATGTTCTTTGTAAATTTAATCTTGATGACATGTCATTTGTATTAAATATCCTTTATGATGCTTGCATCCATTCATATTGAATCTCAAATGATGAAGCAGTTACAAATACTATCACTCAATTGCAAGAAGAATTGTGTTCACGGGATGAGAGGGATCCATCCAAAAATGTTGAACAAGCAAGGGAGGTAGAATCTATTGAAAATGTTCTTACTGACAATCAAATTGGTTTTTCCTCTAAATCATTGTATTTTTAGTCCTCGACCAACGTGGAAGAAGATTCGATGTTGGGTCAAGGTGAATGTCCTCGTTCTCCTAACTCTTGCTCTAATCGGTATTTAAATTCGGTTATTGAAGAAGACTTAGGTGATGAAAATGATCTTAAGAACTCTAACATTCCAATCAAACTGAGTAGAGATGTAGGTCTGCAATTGGAAGAAGTAACCTTAAACCCTCATCTTCAAATCGTACCTTATCAACATGAAAGATAAGATGTTTTCCATGAAAGTTTTGATTTATCTATTGTACAGGAGGAAAATTTATATGATCATATTATGTTGAATAATTTACAACCAAAACAGAGTGAAAGTTTTAAGGAAAATGAAGAGGAATGTCTTGAGAATACCATTGTTAAATATCATAGCTCAAGATATTCTTTTCATGAGCTTATTTCTGATTCCTTTTACTCTTTATATCTTGATCTCTTCTTATATTCTGGTGGATTTGATACTTTACCCATGGTATCTTACTGTTTTCCACCACAATCCAATTTTTTCGATATGCCAAACTTTGGTGAAACTAATTCCAAACATAACACTTATCAAGTCGGATTTGATTCTCTTTCACTTTCATCACTCGAATGGAAAAAGGACATGTTGCAAGATTATTTTACACGATTTATTTTTGAAAAAGACAATGCACGCATCCTTATGGAGATCGAATATTCTAAATTGCATATTTGTTCTTTGATTAGTTCAATATTTGATGTTTATGCTTCACATTTTGAAACGATCAATCTCATCAAAGGAATATTTCAAACCAATAATCTAACTGATGTCATGAATCCTATTATGATGTGTTCCCCATTGATATATCCATTTCATCAAAATCATAGTTTGCATCCTAATTTTTATGACATGATCTTAGAATGGATTGAAGATTTGTATCTAAAAAATCTTCATAATAAAGATAAATTTGTTCTTTCTTTGTTTGCACCTAAATATATAGGAAGTAAGCATCACTTGATTTTTTTAGATCCTCCGTATGAAGAAATTGATGAACACTTGGAGAATTGTCAGGAGGATGGGGCATTTCAACTTTGACAGATGGTTATCTTAGGTCCCAATAATATTGACAAGTTTTCCAAACTTACTTATGTTCTTCCATGCCATTATGACCCATATCACGACCAGATTGCAGAATGGTTGGAGGATTCATACATCAAGAAGTGTCAAAAGAATGGTAAGGTCGTGCTTGTTTTTTTTTTTTAAAGAATATATAGGAGGTAAGAATGACATATTTATTTTGTATCTGCAAATACTAGATTCTTTTATTCTAGATTTTGACTTTATATGCCTTGCAGGATTGAAGATACTCTTGTGGCTGCATTGGATATATGATTTCACTTAGTATTTTTTATTTGTTTAGTAGTTGGAGTAGGTTTAGGAGTAGGTTTTCTTTTAGTTTTATTTCTTAGTTTTTCTCTTTGTAATAATGCAGTTAGGAACACAAGCGGGCACACCAAGAGAACCATAATATGAATGTTTTCACGAAAGTCCACTTTAAATCTTTTTCTCTCTCCTTTTTGTTGAATATTTCTTTTCAAAAACGCAGTATCATCGTGAAAATTTTAAATGGAAAGTAAAGAAATAAGTAAATTTAAACTATCAATTCAACCTTGACCCAAGGTTCCATGAGGAGGACTGCACTCATCTTAATGAGGATTTTTCTATTTTTAGTCTCTTTTATTTTTAATAATAATGCTTGGTCAAAGTAACATCTTATGCATCACTATCTTAAGAAAAGAACTTTCTCGCACATGATATTTGACATGATTTAGTTCTTCCTTTATTTTATAGTGAGATGATAGTGAATACAAGAACTCAAGTTTATCTTTGGCCAGAATAATTTCCTAAAAGGTTTTATTTTGCTGTTTTGATTTTGTGTACTTTTAATTTTGAATCCCGTTAATAAAATTTGATTTGGTTTGTTGTGTGTTTTTATTTTGTTTGATTATTTTGAATGATTTTTCTTCTTATCTTTCTTTTTGAATCAATATATTTATGATCAAAGAACTTGTTGATGGGTGAAATCGACCGTCCGTCAACTGAGAGAGTGGAACCAGTCCAGGGTTGTCTAATAACCCAATCCATTTGAGATGAACCACCCTGACGGGTTTAGTGTCTCCGTTAGCCGATCTAAGAATCCTAAAAGAAACGAATAAAAGAGAGAAATAACTAACTAATTACTAAACACACTATATATATGTACAAATGTTGAAATGTAACTATATTAGTTGTATTTAAGTAGAAGATATACAAGTCTCGTTTATTTACATGATTTACAAGCTGCAAGTTTTAATTGAAACTTACGAAAATCGATGTGAAAAATGATTGCTTCTAGGAAGCAGATAAAGAAATAACATAATTTTTTTTATTGTTTTTCATTTTGGCTTTAGCCTTTTGTTTATAATGTTGTTATTTATGTTTTGTTAATCATGTTACATGTGCAGGTCTGATATCTTTAGATTAAATGATCTGTGATGTGTAGGAGGTTTATATTATAAATACCATTTATCATTTTCTCCTCAAAATACAAATGTTGTGATTATATATTCGATTTAAATAATGAGATTTATCTTTGAATTTTAAATTGAATGATAAAATGCATAGATTGCTTCCAGATTTATCTTGCTGTAATCATGTATAATTATGATATCACGGGTATATGTTTTTGTTTCATTTTCTGTCATTAAAACCTAAGCTGCCAATACATGTTCTAAATTTATTTAGAACAATCATAAGGTTCATTGCAGATTTCTCTCTTGGACATGGCAGTTGAATGTTCACCACTCATGCAGATGCTTGGATACACCTCACTAATTCACTGACATAATAGCTTTTTTGTTTTTTTTCTATCATTTACATATCATTGAAACTAGAATGTATGGTTTAGCTTTGAATATCCACATTTTCATGTTTCATTAACATTTTTGCAAGATTATTTAAATTTATAAAAGAAAAACAATAAATATTTTTATGTTCTTTCTTTATCTGCTTCCTAGAAGCAATCATTTTTCCATTGATTTTCGTAAGTTTCGATTAAAACTTGCAGCTTGTAAATCATGTAAATAAAAGAGACTTGTATATCTTCTGCTTAAATACAACTACTACAGTTACATTAGAACATATGTACACATATATAGTGTTTAGTAATTAGTTAGTTATTTCATTTCTTTCATTTATTTTCTTTTAGGATTTTAGATTGACTAACAGATCCATTAAACCCATCAGAACGAGTTACACCAAACTACTTGGGTTATTTAGACAACCTCGGATCGGACTCGCTCTTCCAGTTGATGGACGGTCAATTTCTCCCGTCAACAGGTCCATGTTATCAAATGATTTGATTTTCATGCCAAAAAGACATGCCATGATAAACTTTGAAGATTGAGGGTGGCAACGCGGGATGGTAGCAATCCAAAATAGAAATTCTCAAGGAAATTTTTTATCCTTCAAACTGATGGGATCCAAGATCCTACCCACTTTTCTAAAAACTTCCTTGGCATGATCACACGAAGAGGGGTGGTGATGGTAGAAAGAATGAAACTTCCCATATACTACTTGCCACAAGTATTTATATCTTCTGATTGAAGAAAACACCTCCCTATTTTATAGGCGTTGTTGGCAATAAATACAAAGGAGATTAGGTCTCTACCACAAGCGTTTCCAATATCGATATGCCTTGGAAAAAAAATTAGTAGTGAACATGGGGGTCCTAACTCTATCGCTCCTAGCTCCTATTGTGAATAGATCATAACTAAATTCCTCACTCTTTCCATTATCGACCTCATCTCTCATGCTCAAACTGTGTCATTGCCAAAAACCATTTATATTTCTCTCTTTGGAGACTTTAGGGTTTCTGCAACTGATTTTGCAAAGTGCTCTTATTTCAGACCAAGGGGAAATTATATAATTGGAGTGTGGAGTGTACAAGTATTGCACACTGTGAGGGGAAAATAGTGCAACGACACATCTAGGGGATCCCATGGAGTTATCCATGTCAAAATTTCCTCTATTAATTTCCAGTAATACTTTGGGGTTTTTGTTTGGCGGTGGGTTCGATGACCTATTAGAATCAGCACGAATGTTTCTGGAATTTGTTGGTGGTTGATTTTCCAAGGGGAGGAAAAACCCTCAATTGATATCTCAGTACTGGAGCATGTATCCTTTCAAATGAGAGAGGGATTTTTCCACGTTGATTGGATCTGAAAACTCCATGTAGACATACCCTTGTGAGTTCCCAATCTTGTTTGTAGAAATTGTAATGTGTTTCAATGTCCCGCAAAACTTAAAATGTGTCTTCAAGTCCTTTGTTGTGCACTAGTAGTCGACATTATCTATGTAAAATAAGTACCTATCCGATTCTTCTCATCGTCCTACCATTATCACTCATCTTTGTTTAATAAGCATCGCCTCCTCTTGGATGTTGTATTTTGACATATATTTGTATTCAATTTCTTCAACTTTCACATGGGTGAGTGCTTAATTATTTAGTTCGGACATAGGAAGTGACTTATTTCAAACACATCCTTCAGCTTTACTATGTTGAGTAGGAAAAGTAGGTGAATTTTGTGCATGCTCCTCGTATTTAAAACCTACTTGGATTTTCCTATTTGTATTGTCTCGTTCAATTTGGGCATCACCTTGATCAACTTGTTGTTGAAATAAATGTTCTTTAACTCGTTTATCCTATTTTAGTTGATTATAAGCACAAGGTTTGTTTTCCTTTTCTCGATCTTAATTTTCATGTCCTTTGTTGGGAATGTAGTCATATTGGTTTTTCATGTTCTCCATGTGACTATATTTATCATGAGTACATTCCACTTTGTGTTTCTTATCTTTTTCATAATTGAATTTTTCAAATACTTTATTTATTGACTTAATGAGTTGATTTTTAAACTCATCAAGAAAGGTGGTTATATCTTTGGAAGATGTATCCATCGTATATTTACAAAATAGATATGATAACCCCCTTCTTCTTTTTACTGATATAGTAAAAAACTCATTATCAAGTTTGGAAATTTGTTTACCATGCTATGATACCAATTGGAAGCCTGAAACTAGATATATATGAAATATATATTTAATATTTAATAAATTATATTCTTCAATGTCTTATTCAATGTACAACAACATATATAAATACACACACATGAGTAGATTCGTGGTTTTTGGTCTAAAAAGACGTGATTTTACATCAAAAGTATAATTATGACATTAATGATTTAATTATTAATTAATGAAATTGTAATATACATAAGGTATATTACAGAGCTCTTCAATTTTAAGCTTCCAAAGCTCAAAATTCTGACCATTGAATTTTTCTATCTCTATCCTTGAACTACTTGTCATTATTTCAAGCACAAATTTAAGGATTCCCGACTTACAACTGTCACTAGACCTAGGGTTTAGCTCATAATCAAGATTTACAAACCTTATCTCTAATACCACTTGTTGGGAAAGAGACTTCCCTGCTAAACCTAGCAGGAAAAGAGAAGACATATTTAATCAATAAAGTAAATGATAAAACAATCACATAGTGCATAGAGATTTAACCTTGGAAACCCAACTCAAGAAAACCATCATTCCTTGAGTGTCTTGATCATTTTTGTCCTATTCATTTAGAATAAATATTTGCATGACTAAACTTGGTCTACACCTAAGACACAATTGTTATAAATAATAGTTTTTCTCTTTTCATCATGGACAATATAACAATATTGTCACCCAACCATAGGCCGAAGCCACCCCTGAGCACCTTAACCTTGACAGAGAATAATTTTGGAAGAAAACCCTAGGCCTTATAGCCAATCAATGTAGCATACCTCTCTCTAGAGATAGCATACAAGGTAGAAGTCCAAACCATAACTAAGAGAAATTCCAAGCCTAAATTGAAAATACAAGTTGGAGTAGCTGCAGCTGCAACTACTCTCTAGACTTGCGCACTTACTAAATTTCTGTAGTGCACAATCTTAAATTTCTACAGTTACGAGTTGTATCTGTCAAATGAGCTCTGGTGTCCTTTATTTATATTATTACTCCTTATTTGTTTGGGCTGACTTCTCATTCTAGAGGCTAAAAACTCAATATTAAATATTTCCTTTAGCCAACTTATCTTCTAGGGTTATGTCCAATGCTTTAGGGTTTCTTCTTAATTCATGTAATATTCTATTCTTTTAAGGGTTACACATGGAGGTTAATACCTCCCACAACTACCATAATATCAACACTCCTTCCTAGCTAGGGAGGTATTGAAAGCAATGGTCTTGAGCACAACATACCATTCAACCTGTAGCATCATCATAGCCATACAATCTATCTCATGAGCACCATCATCACTATTAGTATCATTTGATAGCATCAATTGCATCAGCTCTCGAATCCATACTCCATCTGAGTAATCAAGCATGATGTTGAATAAGTCACTCACTCCACAGAGTGATAGAAGAACCATTCTTCTAATTCGGGCATATGTCCTAGGAGAATAATTATTCCAACAAATGTTGGAAGCCATGCCATGGGCTACAATGACTATTCTTCTAATCCAGACATGCGTCCTAGAAGAATAAATGTCCTAGACCATTTTCCATCTGGAGAATGTATGTCCATCAGTACATTGACTATACATCTAGATGATAATCATTTTCAACACTACTGATAGTCTACATGGCAATCAAAACAATGTTATTCAATAGAACACAACTCTGTATATACATAGTATTACGCAACTACTATACAGTGGTACACAACCACACCAAGTATCACATGGCTACTTATTCAGTGACAAATAGTCACAACCAGTGGTACACATCCACCACAGTAGCATACATCTATTGTCCAAAGACATACAATCTCCATAGAAATCATATCATCTGATATCAACCTGCATAAAACAATATCATGATATAAATTGAGTCATCTGGGCCATTCTTCCACTCACATATGTGATATCTAGAAGATCATACACCCTCATAATGTAAAACATCAGCCATGGGATATCTAGACTATTCTTCTCAAGCATAGAAGACTAATTGTCCCTGATTTCTGAGCCTGGATCATTCACATAACTGGGTCATTCCTCCGGCACTAGTCATAGTGCAACCTAGAGAATATGAGTTTTCCCTGGGGAATTCTTGTCCTCAATTGTTGAACCTAGACCATTCACCTAACTGGTCCATTCCTCTATAACTAATCATAATGCAACCTAGATAGAATGAGTCTACCCTAGGGAATGATTGTCCATACCATTTCCTAATGGAAATGACTGTGTTGCACCAACCTCCAAAATGGACCATTCTTCGAAACTGCTCACAACTATGAACTTTGAAAGAATGACTGCCCGACGAGGCGGACCATTCTAATTAACCACTACTCAGAGTGACTACCAAGAAGAATGATTGTCCTTGTTCGAAAACACATGTATTCCAACAGAGGACGAACACCTTCAGTAACCACTCACATAACTAGATCAAATATCAACACACCGATGTTTTCACATGGTAAAACCCCTAAGGGGAAACATCCATGGCCCTAGCCAATGCGGCCACTTGGAGCAGTTTATTAATGCAAAGAAAAAGATTACAGAGAGATTTTACAAGAGAGTTTCTCACAATCGATCATCGGCAAATGACCCTCCATGCTCTTTAAATAGAGATCATGGACCAATCAGGTGTTA
>ML788582.1:195255-264902 GCA_009831015.1 Picea engelmannii | reverse complement strand
ATTCCTCCACATTCCTCGAAGCAGTAGAGATGTCTCCGAGACATTGACTTACAGGTGGCACAAGGAATTGTCTGTTGTGCACGAAGTTAAAATGCGCATGACAATTTATGGTGTGCACGAAGTTGCAACACGTCCATTCCAAGATAACCTTCAGAGGGGGATTCCTATATATTCAGCAAATGCAGTTTGCTTTTGGTTTGGTTATTCTATCTCATTACTAGGTATCAAAAGCTCTGTAATGGATGGGTCCATGTCATCTGATAGATCTCCCTGTGAAGACTATGTCTGGACGTATATCTCCCAAGGATCTGGAACTCACATGTTGTCAAGCTTTGAATGGCTGTCATCCCATTGTTTAGCTCATAGCCTGATAATAATTCTTTGATTGTCTCTTAGACCCTACTTTGCACTGGTTTAGTTACAATTTATTCTCCACCCACTTTAAAGTTGCCTGCTGATTAATCAATCTTTGAGAGCACTGTCTATTTGTTTATCATTTTTATGTTTGAATGCCATAAGCTATATTGAGTTGTCCCATTGATCCACATTCACAAAATACAAAAAACATTCATTTCTTAAGTTACCAAGCACCTCTGGTCTGCAACCACAGAGGGTTTCTTGGAGTGATAACACATAGTGTTCCTGTGGCTCCCAAAATCTACCACTGAGGGGAGATGAGCGTAAGCCTCGCAAAAACCTTACTAAATAAATTCTGAGGATGTCGTGCCAAGATATGACGAGGGAACCACTCTCTGAAATCCCGAAAAGATCATGTAATGGTTGTCTTTAGCTAGTTAGAAGTTCGAGGTCACCCGTAGACAAGGTGGGGAGGAGAAATCCAACATGTTCAATCATCAAGGGCACAAGGCTATCAGTATGCATGGGTACCTCGTCAAGAAACGGGTGCATCACACAAAATCCGCGGTCATCGGACCCCGATTGGCAAGGTTTTCACAGTCTGGATTAAGGTCAGTCGAGCATTTCTTAAGGAGTGAATACGCTATTTTCAACCAGGGAACGCCAGTGGGGGAGAAGGAATTTTGAACCAACTACGCTGGCAAATTCGCACAGTGCCAAATTAACCATAAAAAAAAATGCAAACTTGGTGGAAACGCAGACATTAACCAAATACTAATTAGCAAGATTTACCCCAATGATTTAAACAAACGCAGAGATCAAAGAACCACCAATTCGTAGAGAAAATTTAGGGCAATTGGCACGCTGAGTGAAACAACAAAACGTAGAAGAACAAATTCAGGGTTCAAGGGCGCAAATGTGAACTTAATGTGCACAACAGACGAAATAGACCCCCCCACGACGTTACGCACAGGTAGGTTCAGTCAACAGTCGGCATAAACCTCGAGAGGTTGAAACAGACAAGAAAAATCATTGACTCAGAAATCAATTTAACCTATAATTTTCAGCATTAAAATTCAATCATTAAAATTTCAACATTAAAATGCAGTGAATAAAATTCAGTCCGTAAAATTTCAACTTTAAAATTCAGCATTAGAATTCTAGCATTAAAATGCAGACATTAAAATTTCAGCATTTACAATTCAGTCATATTGTTCCGGACATAAAAAATTTCAGACACAAAAGGGTCGGAGATCATTTGTCATATCATATAATCCAAATCGAGCAGGTTAGAGGAATGGGTTTCCTGCACCAAAAACCAAATACAACCACAATAATACACGTGCAGGTCTAAATTATACATTCTACACAATCTATCATTCACCGAATAAAAACATACCTTTTCCTATTCGCCTGTTCCGGATGAAGTCCATGCGCTCCTTGTTGCTCCCGCTCACTGACCGTCGAGACCTCACCGGTACCTCCCAGCCAACGCTAGGGGTACTCTGCTTCCCCCGTAGCCCCCCGAGCCGCAAAGGGGGTCACACACAATCCAAAAGGTATACCTAACTTCCCAGCTCGCCTCCAAGGCTGATCTACCACTCTAATCCTAGCTAAGAAAATCCCAACTCCTCACAAGCAATCAGTCCAGACCAAATTCGACAGCATAACCATACCTAACAGCCCATCCCCCTTTTTTCCCTCATCCCCCTTTCTTTTATAGAGTTTTCATCCCCCCCTTGCCCTAATCACATTTTATTTAAGTTTTTTTTTTAAAGCCCTCTAAAAATTCTTTGTCTTACAAGTGTCTTTCATCCCCCACGTTTCTCCCAAAATCATTTCCCTAATTTTATTATTCCTTTTCTTTTTTTTTTAAAAACCCAAAAGGTAAATGCGCTAATTAATCCTTTCATTTTATTTTTTTAAATTCATAACTTTTTAAACTCCCGCAAGTTAAATAATTCCATTACTTATTAATTGTCTATGTTTCCTTATTACTTAATTTCCCTGTTTTATTAATCCCTCCCTTTTTTTAAAACCAAAAAGGTAAATGCTCTAAATAATCTTTTCAATTATTATTTATTTATTATCTTTTGTTCTTTCACAAGTTAGGGATTAATTTCCTCTTTGCAAATTTTTTAAATCCCTTAGTTTAATTAAATCCTTACTCTCTTTATTTACCCCAAGAATTTTATGAAGACCTAACTATTTCTTAGGTGGGTTCTTGTTTAAATTGTTATTTTTATTCCAGGGTCTATTCTTAAGGTTAGACTAAAATTTTACCCTAAAAGTTTTAGATTCGGTACTTAGATTCTGAACTGGGCGACACTGGGTCAGGGGAGTTGTTTAAGGATTTCTTAAGGCATTATTGTCTTAGGGATATTTAAGTTTGTTTCCTTCATCCACATCAATGCGACGTGCCCTTCAGGATGCACCACATGCTCCAAGGGTGCCACTCACCTCATTCGTTTCCTTTGCGCGACGTGCCCTTCAGGATGCACCTCGTGCTCCAAGGGTGCCACTCGCTTCTTGTGTTTTTTTTGTGCGATGTGCCCTTCAACATGCACCACGTACTCCAAGGGTGCCACTCGCCAACTGGACTGATTGGTAGACATCTATAACCCCTGGAGTCAACACTCTGCCAGGTGAACTTGTGGGAGAGTAAGGGCTCTAAGGAATAAGGCCCCTGCCTTATTGCGCACCCCTTAGAATCATCGTGAGCGACTGTCGCAGTCTTCCCTCACGGCATCGTGGATCCTCTCAAACTAGGTAGTCATTAACCTATAGTTTGAGCCACGGCGGGATTGCTAGTAGGTGGTGGTAGGGCTGTTGTCCACCCCTCTCCCTCAACCTCTCTAGAAATCATGTGTGGCCCCTTTACTCCATATGTGAGTCTGGTCGGCAAGCTATCGTCAGCCTGCATCATCGACAATCATGTCAGAACATATCAACATCAAATCATCAAATCAATGAAATATCACAGTAAATAAATCAACCCAAATAGCACACTCCCTGACTCAATCCAGAGTCCAAGGGGTCCCACCGATGCCTCTGCATCCTCAAGGTCCAAAACCCTGCACACTCAATAAAACTGAGTCAATAGCACCTGTCTACATCAAATAGTAAAACATCAAGTTGTCTATCATAACGCATCATAATCAAGTATAAATGTTTTAACATCAGAAAAGTCCAGATCACTTGCGAGCAAGTGTCCTCAAATAATAAGTTTTCTCAGTGTGCCAGAGCGGGATGTTACATACAACCCCTCTTGGTCTAAACTTCGTCCAGAAGTTTCTCAGTATAAATGCTGAAATAAAAGTACCACAATATCATAAGTACCATAGTATCATAAGTCTATCTATGAAACAAAAATGGAAACTGCTGAGGCATATCATATGCGTCCTCCCAGGTCGTCGAGTGCGGACTATAACTGTCCCACTGGACCTTGACCTGATCTACCGTTCGACATCGTAACTGTCGAACGCAATGATCTAAGATGTGGACCAGCTCAGCCATGAGCGCTCCCTCATCCGATACCTGCAAGGAACTCAGGTCAATCACGTGTGTAGGATCACTAATATAATGTCTCCAAACAGATACATGAAAAACATTGTGCATACGCCTCAAAGAATCAGGTAAGACTAGTTGATAGGCCACGGGCCCCTTTCTCTCCACAATCTCGAAGGCTCCCATGAACCTAGGAGAGAGTTTAGCTCCCTTTCCAAACTTGATCAAACTCTTATGCGGTTTAACCCGCAAGAAGACTTGATCGCCGACCTCGTAACTACGGTCGACTCGGTGCGCATCGACATAACTCTTCTGTCGATCCTGCACTTATTTTATCCTTTGTCTTATGGTGTGCATTTTCTCTTCCATTTCTTGGATTGATTCTGGTCCTACCAGGACCCTATCCTCAAGCCGATCCCAACTCAAGGGTGTCTGAAACGGTCTCCCATAAAGAAACTCGAAAGGCGCCATCTTAATGGTGCTCTGGTAACTGTTGTTGTAAGCAAACTCTACTAGAGGAAAGAATTCCTCCCAACGCTTTTGTTGGTCCATCACATACATGCGCAACATGTCTTCCAAGATTTGGTTCGTTCGTTCGGTCTGCCCGTCAGTCTTTGGGTGATACACAGTACTAAAGTTAAGTTGAGTTCCCAAGGCCTCTTGGAAACTCGTCCAAAATCGTCTAGTAAACACCAATCCTCGATCGGATATAATCCTCTTAGGCACGCCATGCAGCCTCACAATATCATTGATGAAAACTCTCACTATGTCAGGTGCCTGATATGTCGTATGCACAAGAATAAAGTGAGCACTCTTCGTTAGAGTGTCTACTACTACAAAAATTGAGTCGTGTCTCCTTGCCATCAGTGGCAATCCAACAACAAAATTCATCGAAATAAATTCCCATTTTGATTCTGGAATGGCATGTGGTTGAAGTAAACCTGTCGGGTGTCTATGCTCAACCTTCACCTGCTGACACTCTAGACATCTAGACACAAAGTTGACTATGTCAGCCTTTATTCCCTTCCAAAAGAATAAGGGTTTAGGGTCTGCCCTCATCTTCGTGACTCCTGGGTGAGCCATGTAAACTGCTCTATGAGCCTCTCTCAGGATCAACGTCCTCAAATCGTCATTTGGCGATACGTAAATCCAACTTCTAAACCTCAATAACCCATCTCTACCAAAATAAAATCCCTCATATCGTGGTACCATCATTGTGTTTTGGACCGACAAAATCCTCGACTTATTTGTACCAGTCATTGTCACGCTGTAAAGTGAGAATCTTCTCACGTAGATTCGTTTGAAGAGGCAACACTGAAAGGATGTGTGGCCTCTGACTCAAAGCATCCGCCACTCAGTTCACTATTCCCTTTATGTAAGTAATCTTGAAGTCGTACTCGCTAAGCAATTCCGACCAACGTCGTTGTCGCACGTTCAGATCGCTTTGCGTGGAAATGTGTTGCAGCCCACAATGATCAGTCTTTAATTAAAATCTTCATCCAACAAGGTAGTGTTTGCAAACCTTCAAGGCATAAACGATGGCTAATAACTCCAAATCATGTGTCGCATAGTTCTCCTCATGTCTTCTCATCTTCCTCGAAATGTAAGCAATCACTCGTCTGTCTTGCATCAAGACTTCGCTTAATCCTTCCTTGGATGCGTCAGTGCATACCAAGAAGTCGGTGCCCATGTTAGGGACCTTCAGTATCGACGTTGTTGTCAACAACTCCTTAAGCCTCCAAAATTCTTCCACGCATTTCTCGGTCCAGACAAGCTTCTTGTTTTTCTTCTGCAATTCTATGATCGGATTTTCTATCTTCGAACATCCCTCGACAAAATGTCGATAGTATCCTGCTAAACCCATAAAACTATGAACTTATTTGACATTTGTTAGCGCAGGCCATTCCATAATAGCCTCAACATTGGCTGGATCCATGGTGATACCTTCGCCGGAGATGACATGCCCTAAGTAGTGAATCCTCGATTGATAAAAAAGAGCATTTGGACAACTTCCCATACAATTTGTGTTCTCGTAAACATTGTTGTACCAAGCGCAAGTGATCGTCATGCTCCTCCATCGTCTGAGAGTAGATCAAGATATCATCAATGAATACTTGGATGAACTTGTCCAAGTACTCACGGAACACACCGTTCATCAAACTCATGAATACCCCTGGGGCGTTTGTCAATCCAAACGGTGAAACAATAAACTCGTAATGTCCAAATCTCATCTTAATGGCGGTCTTAGGGATGTCATCCTCCTTGATCCATAACTGGTGATACCTAGATCGAAAATCGGTCTTGGAGAACACCGTTGCACCCTTCATTTGATCGAACAGATCATCAATTCTTGGTAAGGGATACTGATTCTTGATCGTAGCCTTGTTCAGTTGACAGTAGTCAATGAAAACCCTCCATGATCTATCCTTCTTTCGTATGAAAATAACTGGTGCACCCCACAGTGACACACTAGGACATATTAGTCCCAAGTCCACCAACTCCTTCAGTTTCATTTTCAACTCTGGCAACTCTGGGGTTGACATCTGATAAGGCATTCTTGCTATCGGTTCAGTTCCCGGTTTCAGGTCTATGGTAAACTCCAGTTCCCTTTCTAGTGGCATCCTAGACAACTCCTCTGGAAATATGTCCGCAAACTCCTTCACCACTGGAAGGTGTTCTAGACCTTCTGCTACTCCCTTTTCGTTTAGCGCGAGGATCGCATAAAGCTTGCACTCATTGCCAATACTCTTCCATAACTGTAAGGAAGAGACAAACCTTAGGGGTACTCCCTGGTTCTGTCCTACAATCACACATCTATGTCCTTCATCATCGACCAAGCTCAATAATTTTGTCTTACAGTTGAGTATCGCCTCATGCGATTCCAACCAATCCATACCAATCATGATGTCATAAGATCCTAAGATCGTGACGTACAAGTTGACCCTCGTGACAAACTCTCCCATGTTAAGGGTACATCCCGTAACCCTTCCTCCAACCTTTTGTTTGCCTCCTGAAGCCATCTCTATGAAGCTAAACTCATCCTATTCTATTTCCTTTACCTTAATCCTTTTTAGCACTGCACCAGAAATGAAACTCTCAGTAGCACCTGGGTCTATCAAAATACTAAGGGTCTGGTAAGCGACAATACCTGTCGTCTTGAGCACAGTCGACTGGTGCTCTGCATGGTGGTTATTCACCACTGCATGAATCCTATGGGCCTTGCCCATATCTCCCATGGTAGCGGGTCCGTCTGATCTGGGCGCTCTGGTCCTCTCCACAGGACAGTCATGCTGGTAGTGTGGCTCCCCACACGTCCAACACCCCTTCTTCAGCCCAGTAGTCCTGGTGCCCGAAGTAGAAGATGACGACCCACTGGCCTGGAAACTAGGTATGTTCTACTGAATAGGCCTAAACTGTTGCTGCTGTGGGAGACACTGTTGTTGGTGCTGTGGTCCTCTATAAGGTGTCCGCTGCTTAGAAGGTGATCATCGGGGTGTAGCAACAATTGGTCTCCTCTAGAAGCCATGATATCCCGGCATATGTCTCGCTGGTGTCTAATGCTGCGGTATACCAGATGAACCCTTCCCTGCGGGTCTCGCTGGAGTCCTGGTCTGACCCCCACTGATAAGCTCCTCCTCTGCTATGAGGGCCTTTTGGACAACGTCGTACAAGGTTTGAGGCATCAAGATCCTAACCTTTGCACGCAGGCTGTCGTTAAGGCCAAACACGAACCTGTTGACTTTGAGCTTCTCAGTGTTAAGGTGCGGAGCGTACCAGATCAACTCCATAAAATGTGCCTCGTACTCGGGCACTGTACGACCTCCCTGTTGTAACACGTTGAACTCATTGAGCTGACACTCAATGAATTCCTCTGAAAGGTACCTCTCTCGGAACCGTTCCTCGAATAGTTCCCATGACACGTCTTCAACGACCATGTTCAGCTGTGGCAGGAGCATCTTCCACCATAGTAGAGCACTCCCCTTCAGTTGGAATACCATCATGCGGACCTTCATGTTGGAGGTATAATCACGAAGTGAAAATAACATCACCATGTTCTCCCACCATGCCTCGGTGGCGGAGCCATCCGGGGAACCAAATAACTCGGTAAATTTAACCTTCTCGAGTTCACGGTGAATGCTACCGGTAACGGCTGATGCGCGTGGCAGAACCTCAGCAGGTGTCAGCGCCCTATCCTTGTCTTTGTCCAAACAGCTGATCAATGCCTCGGACATGCGCTGAAAATATCTCATCATCCCCACGACATCACCAACTGCGATATGCTCCTGTCTTAGAACCTGCACTCCTCCCTGGGGGTTAGACCCCTCAGGCGTGGATGCTACTAGAGGTGTCACGCCTCCTCCCCTAGCACCCCGTCGTCTGCCTCCACGACATCCTCTAACCATGATTACCTTCACACACACAATCAACTCAATCATCAATAGTATAATCAATCTAACCATGTCAACGAAAGTCGTAGCGAATCCCAAGTCGCAGGTTGAATCGGTTCTGATACCATATGTAATATCCTCCTCGTTACGAAAACAACTCTAATAACAGGTGAATTTTTTATTTTATTTTAAAAGTGTGTGTGCGCATGTAGAAGTAACAGACACACTTGAATCTACGTCGCCACTCGAAAACCAACAAGACACAACCACGAGGTTCATCACAAGAAGACTGAAGGCACACAACGAGTAACTGCAAGCAATAGACGACCATAGTCACAAGGCACACAACGCAAACATTTAACGACATACTGGGTTATGCACAGTACAAACACAGAGGGAAGGATCCATAGTAGTAGATCTTACTATTTCTACACAGGAAAGTAGGGCGTTTAATCTTAGTTCGTTGCTCCGGAGAGAGAGAAGGTCAGATAGGCTCCTGGCCGACTGCTCAGGAAGAAGCTAGTAATCTTCGTTAGGTGTGTTGCAAGAGTGGAAACCCTGCCTTTAAAGGGCACGAGACTCTTGATACAACACAAGATTCTTTACACGAAAATAATCACACACACAGGCTTGCATACTAAGGCCACATGGAGGTGTCTACATCCCGCCTGACATGAACAGACCCAACAATAAAAATGATTACAGCCAAGTACAACAAAAGATAACCGACATCCCCGTCCTTTACGGAAGGCGCTATTCAGGGACACCGACAATAATCAACCCTTAGTTAAGACTCAGCGTTACCTACGACTCAAGGCAACAAGTACAAATCACTTACTTGTCTAATTTCCATTAGTAGACGGGTTACCAACCCAACTTTAAAAAGGAGTACAATAATAAATTTTCAAGTTCCCATTTACTAAATCTTGGTACATTAAGGTACTTAGATTCAAGGACATTTCATGATATATGTTTATCACAACCATAATTATTACAACAATCATACCATGATTGAATAACTTCATTACATTTACTTCACTTACCTTGCAATAAGACAACATCCACATTACATCTTATAGGTTAGTATCCATAATAAAACTACAGTGACCTCACCATAAGGGCTAGCATCATTACATTTGTAATATAAAGACTTCGCAATTTAGCTAACTCTCTTCATAATAAAACTACAATGGCATCACCATAAAAGCTAGCATCATTACATTATAATATAAAGACTTTGCATATTAAATAACTGATTTCATCATAAAACTATGATGACATCACCATAGCACAACTATAACATTGCCTTCAATACCACCATATCATGGAAATTAAATAATGATGACTTTATCTTTTGTTTGTGCTTAATAACATGGGAACTACCAACAAACTATCCATAATAACCGTGTATTTGCTTCTATAATAGATGGCAGTGTAATTTAAACTAATAATAACCCTCATTACAAGACATTACAAATAAAATAATCGATGATTAATAGAACAAATTAATTCAAATTGGGAAACCCATTAGCATTGTAACCAAAACTAATAATGGCTCCATTACAAGACATTGTAGTTAAATATTCGATGAGTATCATAATAAACTAAATTCAATGTGAAACATATTAGCATTGTAAATTGAGCTGATAATTACTTTTCATTATAGAGCATGGTAAATAAATAATCACGGTTAACATAGTAAATAAAAATCAATAGGAACATACGGCGATCTGGTTTGTATAAATTCTTCTTTAATGCAACTCAATCCTTTATTCAGCTGGAACCCATATTATTTTAAATTAAATTGATGATTCATGTTCTGTTCACCTGAATTAAATAGCATTGCACTTTAAATAAAAACAGACTTTACCTTACACATCGTGCTTATAAAATACTCGAGGATTATCATGATAAAATTTAATTCAGAAGGAAAATCAAGGGGAAGGAGAACCAAGGAGGGCATCCAAGTGGTCTGTGCAGAGAGGGGCGTTCAGCTAATGGGTAGCACTCCCAGGCAAATTTGGAAATTAAGAAATTCCAACAAATTCCTTATTCGAACGCCAGCAGAATGGATAAGACGTCACGCCCTAATTACTCAATCCGTCCAGACCACAAATCCCAGCAGGAATTAATGGTCACTGCCAGGCATCCAGTGGAAGCGTTGTCAGACCCCAGGGGCACGCTGTCCAGGAGAAGGTAAGTCCAACGGTTCATTCATGCTGTCAGGCACACAACCACACGAGCTACCTTCCCCCCCCCCCCTTACCAGAAATTAAAACGCGTTGAAAGCTGGGCTAACCATACCTGTCATGCGCCAAGACCATAGCATTCCTGTGGCTCCGAAAAGCTACCACCGAGGGGCGATGAGCGTAAGCCTCGCAAAAACCTTACTAAATAAATACTAAGGATGTCGTGCCAAGATATGATGAGGGAACCACTCTCTAAAATCCCGAACAGATCATGTAATGGTTGTCTTTAGTTAGGTACAGGTTCGAGGTCATTCGTTGACAAGGTGGGGAGGAGCAATCCAATGCGTTCAATAATCAAGGGTGCAAGGCTATTAGTACACATGGGTACCTCGTCAAGAAACGGGTGCATCACACAGAATCCGCGGTCATCAGACCCCGATTGGCAAGGTTTTCACAGTCTGGATTAAGGCCAGTCAGGTGTTGCTTAAGGAGTGAATACGCAATATTCAACCAGGGAACTCCAGCGGGGGAGAAGGCATTTTGAACCAACTATGCTGGCAAATTCGCACAGTGCCAAATTAACCATTAAAAAAAACGCAAACTTGGTGGAAACGCAGACATTAACCAAATACTAATTAGCAAGATTTACCCCAATGATTTAAGCAAACGTAGAGATCAAAGAACCACTAATTCTCAAGGAAAATTTAGGGCAATCGGCATGCTGAGTGAAACAACAAAACGCAGAAGAACAAATTCAGGGTTCAAGGGCGCAAATGTGAACTTAATGTGCAAAGCAGATGAAACGGACCCCCCCCACGATGTTACGCACAGGTAGGTTTAGTCAACAGTCGGCATAAACCTCGAGAGGTTGAAACAGACAAGAAAACTCATTGACTCAGATATCTTATTTTTGATTTAGAAGATAATCTAAAATCCCAGAAATCAATTTAACATGTAATTTTCAGCATTAAAATTCAGTCATTAAAATTTCAGCATTAAAATGCAGTGAATAAAATTCAGTCCGTAAAATTTCATCTTTAAAATTCAGCATTAGAATTCCAGCATTAAAATGCAGACATTAAAATTTCAGCATTTACAATTCAGTCATATCGTTTCGGACATAAAAAAAATTCAGACACAAAAGGGTCGGAGATCGTTTGGCATATCATATAATCCAAATCAAGCAGGTTAGAGGAATGGGTTTCCTACACCAAAAACCAAATAGAACCACAATAATACACGTGCAGGTCTAAATTATACATTCTACACAATCTATCATTCACTGAATAAAAACATATCGTTCCCTATTCGCTTGTTCCGGATGAAGTCTGCACGCTCCTTGCTGCTCCCGCTCGCCGACCTTCGAGACCTCATCACTACCTCCTAGCCAATGCTAGGGTTACTCTGCTTCCCCCCCAGCCCCTCGAGCCACAAAGGGGGTCACACACAGTCCAAAAGGTATACCTAGCTTCCCATCTTGCCTCCAAGGCTGATCTACCACTCTAATCCCAGCTGAGAAAATCCCAACTTCTCACAAGCAATCAGTCCAGACCAAATTCGGCAGCATAACCATACCTAACAACCCATCCCCCTTTTTTCCTTCATCCCCCTTTCTTTTATAGAGTTTTCAGCCCCCCCTTTCCCTAATCACATTTAATTTAAGTTTTTTTTTTTAATCCTCTAGAAATTCTCTGTCTTACAAGTGTCACTCATCCCCCACGTTTCTCCCAAAATCATTTCCCTAATTTTATTATTCCCTTTCTTTTTTTCTTTTTTTTAAAACCCAAAAGGTAAATGCACTAATTAATCCTTTCATTTTATTTTTTTTAATTCATAACTTTTTAAACTCCTGCACGTTAAATAATTCCATTACTTATTAATTGTCTATGTTTCCTTATTACTTAGTTTCCCTGTGTTATTAATCCCTCCCTTTTTTTAAAACTAAAAAGGTAAATGCGCTAAACAATCTTTTCAATTATTATTTATTTAATATCTTTTTTTCTTTCACAAGTTATGGATTAATTTCCTCTTTGCAAATTTTTTAAATCCCTTAGTTTAATTAAATCTTTACTCTCTTTATTTACCCCAAGAATTTTATGAAGACCTAACTATTTCTTAGGTGGGTTCTTGTTTAAATTGTTATTTTTATTCCAGGGTCTGTTCTTAAGGTTAGACTAAAATTTTACCCTAAAAGTTTTAGATTCAGTACTTAGATTCTGAACTGGGCGACACTGGGTTAGGGGAGTTGTTTAAGGATTTCTTAAGGCGTTATTGTCTTAGGGATATTTAGTTTTGTTTCTTTCATCCACATCAATGCGACGTGCCCTTCAGGACGCACCACGTGCTCCAAGGGTGCCACTCGGCTCGTTCGTTTCCTTTGCGCAACGTGCCCTTTAGGATGCACCTCATGCTCCAAGGGTGCCACTCACTTCTTGTGTTTCTTTTGTGCGACATCCCCTTCAGGATGCACCACATGCTCCAAGGGTGCCACTCGCCAACTGGACTGATTGGTAGACATTTATAACCCTTGGAGTCAACACTCCTCCAAGTGAACTTGTGGGAGACTAAGGGATCTAAGGAATAAGGCCCCCGCCTTATTGCATGCCCCTTAGAATCATCGTGAGCGACTAACGCAGTTTTCCCTCATGGCATCGTGGGTCCTTTCGAACGAGGTCATCGTTAACCTCCAGTTCGCGCCATGGCGGGAGTGCTAGCAGGCGGTGGTAGGGCTGCTGTCCACCCCTCTCCCTCAACCTCTCTGGAAATCGTGTGTGGCCCCTTTAATCCATATGTGAGTATGGTCGACAAGCTATCATCAGCCTGCATCATCGACAATTGTGTCAGAACATGTCAACATCAAATCATCAAATCATTGAAATATCACATTAAATAAATCAACCCAAATAGCACACTCTCTGACTCAATCCCGAGTCCAAGGGGTTCCACCGATGCCTCTGCATCCTCAAGGTCCAAAACCCTGCACACTAATAAAACTGAGTCAATAACACCTATCTACATCAAATAGTAAAACATCAGGTCGTCTATCATAACGCATCATAATCAAGTATAAATGTTTTAACATCAGAAAAGTCTAGATCACTTGCGAGCAAGTGTCCTCAAATAATAAGTTTTCTCAGTGTGCCAGAGTGAGATGTTACAATCATGGTTGCTACTTTTAATCGGAACATGGATGGATACTTCATAATCCTCAATGGATCATATCATTTAAGATTATATCCCTCCTAATCATTGCTTCATGCATGAATGCATGCTCTTCTTTTGGAATTATATAATCAACTCCCTCCATCTAAGAGAGTCCACTCTTCCATCTGCATCCTTATTGCCTTCTCCAAAGTGTCACAAGTCTTTTTCTAATTTCCTCTTGATTACTGACTTATTTTTGTTTTTTCTTCTGGGTTTCTTCAAGTTTGATTCTGATTTCGGCTTATCTTGTAGTTGTTACTTATGTAATAGCTTCCACGGGAATTGTTACCAAGGATTGTTAATGTACTTCATCTTTTCATGTGTATTTCTTGACTTTTAGTCATCATGATAGCAATCCTTATCCTATTATTCTTCCATAGGTTTTGTTTCACTTTGAACATCTTATCTTCTAAGAAATAGATATGCAAGATATGCATAGAAACTATGTAAACAGGGTATGTACAAGAACTATGAAGAATGTTCTTACCCTGTCTTAGAAGAAGTCTATTTTATCCTGCTTAGCCTTCTTTGAGGGTTCCCTTTCTTCAGCAATTGATGTTTCGTGTGTTTCCTTCCTTTTCTTTAACTCAAGACAATTATGCTTGTACTGACCATATTTTCGACAGTTGAAGCATTGTATTTTTGACATATCTTTCTCTTGATTTGGTTTCTTCCTTGAGTCCAACTTCTTCTTATTCTTGAATTTATTGAACTTTGTTTTGTAGGCTTGATCATCATCTTTCCTTTGGAATTTCTCTTTTGCGCTAATCCTTGATTCTTCTTATGCACATCAAGTACAAAGTTTTTCAAATGTGGGATACTCATTTCTTGTGTTCATGCTTGCGGAAAATGCATCCCATGTCTTGGGAAGGCCATTGAATACTATATTTAAACTAGTACCTTCTTTGAAATGATTTCTTCAATAGCTTGTAGTTGATCTCTTAACTGATATATTCTCACAAGGTATGATGTTATGTTGTCATCATCATTCATTTTCGTGTCATGGAGCTCATTCTTTAGACTCATTACTTTTCCAATGTTTATGACTAAGAAGAGGTTAGTTATGGCATCGTACATATTATTATATTAGTCAAGATGAGAGATGTAGGGTATCAAGTGGTATTTTACATAGTCCATTGTGATACTCATGGCATTGATGTCACTATCCTTGAACTTCTCCATAATTGCAACGTTCTCAGGTTCCTTCTCTTTTCCTTCTTCAAACTGTGGTTCTGTGATCTTTCCTTTCATGATATCCAACACTTTATTCTTGGAAAGGATAAGGTCAATTGATGCAGGATCATCGCCAACTCAACAAGCAAGCCAACATGGAAGACAGTGAACAGCTAGACAAGCCCAGCTAAAACTTTTTAAATTTTCATTCAAGATGATGCGCCAATGTTTAAATGATTCATTTATGAAAGCACCTTTTGTATGTTGTATCAGACCTCGAGCCATATGCTCTTGTATGAAATAGATAGAAGGCATTTAATAGATTTAATGTAGGGATATAGGATTTTATTTCCAGATTAGACAGTTTTAGAGTCCGAGAGGGAAAACATATATAGACACCCTCATTGTATCATTGTAACATTAGAATCAAGCATTCAGAAGAGAAGAGAAAGCAGAGAAATTGTGAAGAACACCCATGTACATACATTTGAATTAATAGAAGACAATTCTAGCTCAAATTCATGGCTGGTGTTGTTTCTCTGTGTATGTGGTTTATGTGCTCATGAATGTTTATTTTCTAGTTATGCATTTGCTTGGTATATGTTGTGCATGTGATTTCAGGTTTTAAACTGAAGTCTGAGAAGAAAGAGAATAATTTTAAATTGTTTCTCTATCTGAGCCAGGAGATTCCTGCAAAGAGTGCAGTTGAATTCATCCGCAAGGAGTGCATTGATGAAGGCTCAATAGATTAGCTTTTGTTCTTATCCACCCATAATTCGATTTGGGTTGTTGCAGCCATGCGAGGAAGGTGCAGGCTGAAGAAGAAGTCTCAGTTATTAATCTAAGAAAAGGGAGGTTGAAGACTGCTGCTGCAGAAAGTGCGCAGAGTCTGAAAGATTAAACACTTGAGAAGTTGTTGAACGTCGAGCGCGAGGAGTGCACGCAATTTATCTGAAGGAATCAGAGTGGAAAAGCTCAGGAGGTATAGTTCCTTCGTGATATCATTGAAAGAGAGCACAGGAGGTTTGATCGAAGAAGGGTCAAGCAAGGGTTTTTAGGCGTAGTCTTGAAGAACTAGTCTTGAGAAGAAACACTTAGTCATTTCAGAGAAAATCTTACGGAGGGGAATTGATAGCCAGGATTCGCAGATGGAAGTGCGAAATCCCATCGACCATTAGATCTCAAGAGAGTTGCGCGGGTTTAATCCTGAAGGAACAGAGGAAGACCCTGGAGACTCGGAGTTCAGGATATTGGGGTTTCCATGGTCGTGGAACTCTTGTGGAAAGGAATCGTGATCTGCGAAATCCAGAGAGGATCAAGGTCATGGATCACAGTAGGGATACGTGTCGCGAGATCCTGGGGATTCGAGATTCGGAATTTCGGGGTTCTCGCATACAACAGAATCGCAGTAGGAAAAACCATGATTTCGGGAAACGAGATGGTCCCACAGTCAAGCCATTCCAGTGGAGGACAAGTGTCGGGAGGTCAGCTCTGTAGGGAGACAGCGACAGGTGGCATCAGCATATCATGAGCTTAGAGGTTCGTGAGTTGGAGTCACAAAGATTTGGAGGTTCGCGAGTTGGAGCACAATAAAGAAGGACAGGTGGCATCGGAAGTCGGGGATCAAATATCCCAAAGGCGTGAGTTCCACGCATTTCAATTTTGCGAAGCCCAAATTTCTGATAGGGAATGGGCCGTGGTCTCGTGGACTGGCAGGTCACGCGGGAAAGGAGTAGCCAGAGGGGCTAAGGCTGTAGCAAGAGTGTCTTCGTAGATCGGGAATCAGGGATTCACGAGGTGAGTAAACTGTGACCTCGCATGTACCAATTTCCCGATGAAACAATCTCCGATAATAGGAAAGGAGTACGGGCAAATATTCATCGGGTTTCGGGGATTTTGAGACCCGAGTGCAGGACTCACAATCTCGCAAGGTCTGATTCTCTGATAGGAAAAAGGAGATCATCAGGAGAGCATCCTATGGGGTAGAAGAGTCTCGATAAGGGATTTGAAAGAGCATTTTAGCTCTTCAGGCCTAGGGAAAGAAGGTCTTGGTGGGAGCGAGCGTGCCCTAGGTGGTGCATTTGCGTCAGTGTGGTATCATTGCGAGAAAATTCTCTGTTTTCTGTAGCAGGGAAGAAGGGAATATTCACCATGCCGTCGAGATGAGAAAGACAATCGCCTGATCCAGAGGACAGGGATGTGCGAAGAAGAGGTAGGCCGATAGGAAATCCAGAGATGGAGAGGCAAATACATGATCTTAGAGCAAGATTGGAAGATATGGAAGCAGCGCAGAGACGCACAACAAGTGTGGGAGATCTGAGCGACTCCGAAGGTGAAATTGAAGTTGAACAGCAAGGAGAAGTTGCAGCCGAAGAAGCATCCAATGAGCGATTGATTAAATCTATCGCCCAGATGAGTTCGAAGACAAATATGGACATTCCAGCTTACGAAGGGAGTCTGGATGCAGAAGAGTTGCTAGATTGGATTAGAGCTCTTGACACCTACTTCAATTATGAGGACATTGAAGAAGATAAAAAGGTTATGCATGCTGTCACAAAATTGAAGGGACACGCAACATTATGGTGGGACGAGCTTCAAGGAGATAGGCGTTCCAAAGGCAAACAAAAGATCAAAAGCTGGGATTAAATGATTGCAAAGATGAAGGAAAAGTTCATCCCAAGGGATTATCAGATCACACTGTTCAGGAGGATGCAGAACCTGAGACAGAAGTTGATGACGGTGAAAGAGTATACCGAAGAATTCTACAAGCTCAATATTAGAGCACGTCATAAGGAGAGTGATGATGAAAAAGTTGCCAAGTATATGAATGGCTTAAGATACGATATCTAGGATGAGATGAGTATGACAAACATCAGAACGGTTGAGGATGCATATCAAATGGCATTGAAGGCAGAAGAAAATCTAAGCCGAAAACCAGCACAGTGAGGCAGAGGTAGAAGCCAGCCGAAAGGAAAATCAGTTGCCCAAGATAGGTTCCAGAAAACCAAGGATGACTGGAAGAAGCCTCAGACCAGAATGGAAAGAGGTGGAAGTTCTCAGCAAGGCCATCATGCTGAACAGTAGATGCAGCAGGAAGAACAGAGCGGAGGATACGCTGATGTAAATACTTTTCCTCGTACCATTGGTAGAGGAAGAGGCAGAGATGGAGTCATCACATGCTACACATGTGGGAAGAATGGACACAAGGCAGTTGATTGTCCCGATAGGAAAAAGGATGGAGGAGAAGCTCACATCGTCGAGGCACAGAGGTGAGCTACTGAAGCAGAAGACGCAGAAGATGGAAGGTCGTTGATGATGCATAAAGTTCTCTTAACACCCGAAAAGGAGGTGGAGGACACAAATCAAAGAAATAGATTGTTCAGAACCGCATGCAAGACCAAAGACAGGAAATGCAAGGTTATTGTGGATAGTGGAAGCACAGACAATCTCGTTTCAACCGATATGGTGGAGAAATTAGAGCTGGAGACGACTGATCACCCGAGTCCATATAAAGTTTCATGGCTACAGAAGGGACATCAGGTGAGTGTCACTAAACAGTGCTTAGTCGACATCAAGATAGGAGGATATAATGATAAAATTCTCCGTGATGTTATTCCTATGGATGTGTGTCATTTATTATTAGGTAGACCATGGAAATATGACAGAAATGTAATTCATGATGGGAAAATGAATACGTACACTTTAGAGAAGAATGGGAGAACACACATGTTACTTCCGATAAAAGATAAGGAGGTGAAACCAGAAGTGAACAACAGTATACTTCTCATGAGTGGGAAGGAAATTCTGGCAGAAGTAAAGAAGGAGGATCCACAATTCTTTGTGGTCAGAAAATCGAAAGTTGTTTTGACCAGCACAAGAGTGGATGATCTGCCTGAGGAAATTCAGGAACTGCTGGAAGAGTTCGCTGATATAGTGGTGGTTGAATTACCTCATTCGTTTCCATCGATGAGGAGCATGAGCCATCATTTAGACCTCATACCAGGGGCCAGTTTACCAAACAAAGCAGCGTACAGGTTGACGCCACAGGAGAACAAAGAAGTTAAAAGGAAAGTACAAGAACTGCTGGATAAAGGACTGATCAGGGAGAGTTTAAGTCCATGTTTCGTTCCAACGGTAATGAGTCCAAAGAAGGATGGAGGTTGGAGAATGTGCATTGATTCATGAGACATCAATAAGATAACCATCAGATACAGGTTTCCATTGCCGAGGATGGATGATCTGATGGACTGTCTAAGTGGAGCCAATTTTTTTTCAAAGGTTGATTTGAAAAGCAGATACCATCAGATTCACATGAGGGAAGGCGATGAATGGAAGACAACCTTAAAAACCAATGAAGGGTTGTACTAATGGCTAGTCATGCCATTTGTCTTGATGAATGCACCGAGTACATTCATGAGGCTGATGAACGAAGTGTTGAAGGAATTCATTGGTAAGTTTGTCATTGTTTATTTAGATGACATATTGATTTTTGGCAAATCAAGAGAGGAACATCTGAAGCATTTAGTTGCAGTAATGAGAAAGCTACAACAAGAGAATTGTTTGATCAACATGAGGAAATATTCATTTATGAAGACATAACTCATTTACTTGGGGTTTTTCATATCGGCAAATGAATTGAAGATGGATCCATGTAAAGTGGAGGTGATAAAAATTTGGCAATCACCGAGAAATGTTTTCGAGGTGAGAAGTTTTCATGGACTAGCTGGTTTCTACAGAAAATTCATCAAGAATTTTACTGGAGTTAGGGCAGCGATGATGGACACAGTCAAGAAAAGACATAAATATTTTCATTGGACTGAAGAGGCAGAGAAGAGCTTCAATCTGTTGAAGCGAAAGATCACCGAACAACCAGTTTTGGTCTTACCAGATTTTTCGAAGGTGTTCCAGGTGAAATGTGATGCAAGTGGCTTTGCCATAGGAGAGGTCTTAAGCCAGGAGGACAGACCAATTACATATTTCAGCGAGAAGCTAGATGAGGCAAAGGTAAAGTATTCAACATATGATAAAGAATTTTATGCTATCATACAGGCGTTGAAGAAGTGGAGGCATTACTTAATCCCAAAAGAATTTGTTCTGTATAGTGATAACCATGCATTACAGTTTGTGACTCAGTAGGAGAAGCTGAATCAGAAACATGCTAAATGGGTAGAGTATATGCATAGTTTTACGTTTGTAATTAAAAACATTTCAGGTACTGCTAACAAAGTGGCTGATGCTTTGAGAAGGAAGTGTTTGTTGCTGCAGGAGTTCCGAGTCAAAACATTAGGTTTTGAAAATCTTGGAGACATGTATGTAGGTGATGCAGATTTTGTAGAGGCATACGAGGCAACTGAGAATCCAGTTCTCGGAGATAGAACCTCATGGATGGATTACCTGATCCAGAATGGATTACTGTTCAGAGGAAATCAATTATGCATTCCACATTGCTCCATGAGGGAGAATCTGCTAAAAGAAAAACATAGCAGTGGATTAGCAGGGCATTTTGGCCACGACAAGATGTTTTCAAAGATAAGAGAAGCATACTTCTGGCTGAAGATGTGAACAGATGTCAAGAAATTTGTTGACAGGTGCAGAATTTGCCAGCATTCAAAAGGCAGGAAGCAGAATGCAGGATTCTATCAATCATTACCCATACCCGAGAGGTCGTGGGATGAAATCAACATGGATTTCGTATTGGGATTACCGAGAACGCAAAGAGGACATGATTTGATCTTTGTGGTGGTAGACAGGTTCTCAAAGATGGCACATTTTATTCCATGCCAGAAGACCAGCGATGTGACTCATATCGCAAATTTGTTCTTCAAAGAGGTTGTCAGACTTCATGGGTTACCCAGAAGCATAGAATCAGATAGGGATACCAAATTCATTGGACATTTCTGGAGGACACTCTGGAAGAAGATGGGAACTAACTTAATGTTTAGTTCTTCTTATCATCCTCAGACGGATGGGCAAACATAGGTGGTAAATAGGAGTCTGGGAGACTTACTAAGAAGCTTGGTGACACAGCACCACGACAGCTGGGATAATGTGTTTCCACAGGCAGAGTTTGCGTACAACGATTCAGTAAACAGAAGCATAGGAAAAATTCCATTTGAAATTGTATACGGCAGGAAACCGAGAGGAGTATCTGAACTGAGGGATTCAGAGAAAATAATGACTAAGAGAAAAAACGCTGAAGAATTCGCCGAAGTGATGGAAGAACTTCACAGCAGAGTGAAGCAACGATTGTTGGAATCAAACCAAGAATATAAATGCAGAGCAGATCAACATCGGAGACAACTTCAATTTGAAGTTGGTGATCTAGTTCTGGCACATCTGAGGAAGGAAAGGTTCCCAAGGGGAACATACAACAAGCTAAAGATGAATAAAATTGGGCCATGCAGAGTCCTAAAGAAACTAGGAGAAAACGCTTATGAGATTGAATTGCCAGATGAGATCGGAATATCTCCGACATTTAATGTTTCAGACTTATATCCATATAAGGTTGAGGAAGCAGGAGATGTAAGTGATGAACAACCAAAAATTCAGTGGAAAAAGCATATTTCGATTGCGGAGAAGCCACAGATGGAGCGTATACTAGACAAGAGAGTCAACAAAAGAACCAGATGGAAGCAATACTTCGAGTATCTAGTGAAATGGAAGAATCACCCAGTGTAAGATGCGAGCTGGGAAAGAGAAGCAGTAATTCAAAAGCATGGACAGATCGTGCAGGATCTCATGGATAGGAGCCCATGAAAGTTTTCAAGACGAGGAGTATGATGCAGGAGCATCGCCAACTCAGCAAGCGAGCCAGCATGGAAGACAGTGAACAGCTGGACAAGCCCAGCCGAAACTTTTTAAATTTTCATTCAAGATGATGCGCTAATGTTTAAATGATGCATTTATGAAAGAGCCTTTTGTATGTTGTATTAGACCTCGAGCCATACACTCTTGTCTAAAATAGATAGAAGGCATTTAATAGATTTAATGCAGGTAGATAGGATTTTATTTCCAGATTAGATAGTTTTAGAGTCCGAGAGGGAAAACGGATATAGACACCCTCATTGTATCATTGTAACATTAGAATCAAGCATTTAGGTGAGAAGAGAAAGCAGAGAAATTGTGAAGAACACCCATGTACAGACATTTGAATTAATAGAAGACAGTTCTAGTTCAAATTAATGGCTGGTGTTGTTTCTCTGTGTATGTGGTTTATGTGCTCATGAATGTTTATTTTCTGGTTATGCATTTGCTTGGTATATGTTGTGCATGTGATTTCATGTTTTAAAATGAAGTCTGAGAAGAAAGAGAATAATTTTAAATTGTTTCTCTATATGAGCCAGGAGATTCCTGCAAAGAGTGCATTTGAATTCATCCGCAAGGAGTGCGTTGATGAAGGCTCAGTAGATTAGCTTTTGTTCTTATCCACCCAGAAGTTGATTTGGGTTGTTGCAGCCATGCGAGGAAGGTGCAGGTTGAAGAAGAAGTCTTAGTTGTTAATATGAGCAAAGGGAGGTTGAAGACTGCTGCTGCAGAAAGTGCGCAGAGTCTGAAAGATTCAACACTTGAGAAGTTGTTGAACGCCGAGCGCGAGGAGTGCACGCAATTTCCTTTGAAGGAATCAGAGTGGAAAATCTCAGGAGGTATAGTTCCTTCATAATATCATTGAAAGAGAGCACGAGAGGTTTGATCGAAGAAGGGTCAAGCAGGGGTTTTCAGGTGCAGGCTTGAAGAACTAGTCTTGAGAAGAAACACTTAGTCATTTCAGAAAAATCTTACGAAGGGGAATTGACGGTCAGGATTTGTAGATGGAAGCGCAAAATCCCGTCGACCATTAGATCTTAAGAGAGTTTCACGGGTTTAATCCTGAAGGAATAGAGGAAGACCCTGGAGACTCGGAGTTCGGGATATCATGGTTTTTGTGGTCGTGGAACTCTTGTGGAAAGGAATCGCGATCCGTGAAATCCCGAGAGGATCAGGGTCATGGATCAAAGTAGGGATACGTGTCGCAAGATCCTGGGGAGTCGGGATTTAGCATTTCGGGGTTCTCCCATACAATAGAATTGCAGTAGGAAAAACTGCGATTTTAGGAAATGCGACGGTCCCACAGTCAAGCCATTCCAGTGGAGGACAAGTGTCGGGAGGTCATCTCTGTAGGGAGACGGCGATAGGTGGCATCAACATATCATGAGCTTGGAGGTTCGTGAGTTGGAGCCACAAAGATTTGCGTCAAAGTTTGCGAATTCGTGAGAGGCGATATCTCGACAATCGTCGATTAGTGTGTGGGGCCACAGAGCACAATAAAGAAGGACAGGTGGCATTGAAAGTCGGGGATCAGAGATCCCAAAGGCGTGAGTTCCATGCATTTCGATTTCGTGAAGCCCAAATTTCTGATAGGGAACGGGCCGTGGTTTCGTGGACTGGTAGGTCACGTGGGAAAGGAGTAGCCGGAGGGGCTAAGGCTGTAGCGAGAGTGTCTTCGCAGATCGAGAATCGGGGATTCACGAGGTGAGTAAACTGTGACCTCGCATGTACCTATTTCTCGACGGAACAATATCCGACAATAGGAAAGGAGTACGGGTGAATATTCATCGGGTTTTAGGGATTTTGAGACTCGAGTGAAGGACTCGCAATCTCGCGAGGTCTGATTCTCCGATAGGAAAAATGAGATCGTCAGGAGAGCATCCTGTGGGGTAGAAGAGTCCCGATAAGGGATTTTAAAGAGAATTTTATCTCTTCGGGCCTAGGGAAAGAAGGTCCTGGTGGGAGTGGGCATGCCCTGGATGGCACGTTTGCGTCAGTGTGGTATCAGAGCGAGAAAATTCTTTGTTTTCTGTAGCAGGGAAGAAGGGAATATTCACCATGCTTCTGAGACGAGAAAGACAATCGCCTGATCCAGAGGACAGGGATGTGCAAAGAAGAGGTAGGTCTGCAGGAAATCCAGATATGGAGAGGCAGATACGCGATCTTAGAGTGATATTGGAAGATATGGAAGTAGCACAGAGACGCACAGTAAGTGCGGGAGATATAAGCGACTCCGAAGGTGAAATTGAAGCTGAACAGCAAGGAGAAGTTGCAGCCGAAGATGTAGCCAATAAGCGATTGATTAAAGCTATCGCCCAGATGAGTTTGAAGACAAAGATGGACATTCCAGCTTATGAAGGGAGTCTAGATGCATAAGAGTTGCTGGATTGGATTAGAGCTCTTGACACCTACTTCGATTATGAGGACATCGAAGAATATAAAAGGGTTAGGCATGCTGTCACAAAATTGAAGGGACACACAACATTATGGTGGGACGATATTCAAGAAGATAGGTGTTCCAAAGGCAAACAAAATATTAAAAGATGGGATCAAATTATTGCAAAGATGAAGGCAAAGTTCATCCCAAGGGATTATCAGATCACACTGTTCAGGAGGATGCAGAACCTGAGACAGAAGTTGATGACGGTGAAAGAGTATACCGAAGAATTCTCAAGCTCAATATCAGAGCAGGTCATTGGGAGAGCGATGATGAAAAAGTTTCCAAGTATATGAATAGCTTAAGATACGATATCCAGAAAGAGATGAGTATGAAAACCATCAGAATGGTTGAGGATGCATATCAGATGGCATTGAAGGCAGAACAAAAGCTAAGCCAAAAACCAGTACAACGAGGTAGAGGTAGAAGCCAGCCGAAAGGAAAATCTGTTGCCCAAGATAGGTTCCAGAAAACCAAGGACGATTGGAAGAAGCCTCAGACTAGAATCAAAAGAGGTGGAAGTTCTCAGTGAGGCCAACATACTGAACAACGGATCTAGCAGGAAGAATAGAGCAGAGGATACGCTGATGTAAATACTTTTCCTCATACCAGAGGTAGAGGAAGAGGCAGAGGTGGAGTCATCACATGCTACACATGTGGAAAGAATGGACACAAGGCAATTGATTGTCTTGATAGGAAAAAGGATGGAGGAGAAGATCACATCGCCGAGGCATAGAAGTGAGCTACTGAAGCAGAAGATGTAGAAGACGGAAGGTCGTTGATGATGCGTAAAGTTCTCTTAACACCCGAAAAGGAGGTGGAGGACACAACTCAGAGAAATAGACTATTCAGAACCGCATGCGAGACCAAAGACAGGAAATTCAAGGTTATTGTGGAAAGTGGAAGCACAGACAATCTCATTTCAACCGAGATGGTGGAGAAATTAGAGTTGGAGACGACTGATCACCCGAGTCCATATAAAGTTTCATGGCTACAGAAGGGACATCAAGTGAGTGTCACTAAACAGTGCTTAGTGGACATCAAGATAGGAGGATATAATGATAAAATTCTTTGTGATGTTATTCCTATGGATGTGTGTCATTTATTGTTAGGCAAACCATGGAAATATGACAAAAACGTAATTCATGATGGGAAAATGAATACGTACACTTTAGAGAAGAATGAGAGAACACACATGTTACTTCCGATAAAAGATAAGGAGGTGAAAATGGAATTGAACAACATGATACTTCTCATGAGTGGGAAGGAACTTCTGGCAGAAGTAAAGAAGAAGGAGGATCCACAATTCTTTGTGGTCAGAAAACCAAAAGTTGTTTTGACCAGCACAAGAGTGGATGATCTACCCGAGGAAATTCAGGAACTGATGGAAGAGTTCGTTGATATAGTGGTGGACGAATTACCTCATTCGTTGTCTCCGATGAGGAGCGTGAGCCATCATATAGACCTCATACCAGGGGCCAGTTTACCGAACAAAGCAGCATACAGGTTGATGCCACAAGAGAACGAAGAAGTTAAAAGGAAGGTACAGGAACTGCTGGATAAAGGACTGATCAGGGAGAGTTTAAGTCTGTGTGTCGTTCCAATGGTACTGATTCCAAAGAAGGATGGAGGTTGGAGAATGTGCACTGGTTCTAGAGCCATCAATAAGATAACCATCATATACAGGTTTCCATTGTCGAGGATGGATGATCTGATGGACTATCTAAGTGGAGCCAAAAAAATTTCAAAGGTTGATTTGAAAAGCGAATACCATAAGATTCGCATGAGGGAAGGCGATGAATGGAAGACAGCCTTCAAAACCAACGAAGGGTTGTATAAATGGCTAGTCATGCCATTTGGCTTGATGAATGCACCGAGTACATTCATGAGGATGATGAATGAAGTGCTGAAGGAATTCATTGGTAAGTTTGTCATTGTTTAATTAGATGACATATTGATTTTCAGCAAATCAAGAGAGGAAAATCTGAAGCATTTAGCTGCAGTAATGAGAAAGCTACAGCAAAAGAAGTTGTTGATCGACATGAGGAAATATTCATTTATGAAGACATAACTCATTTACTTGGGGTTTTTCATATCGGCAAATGAATTGAAGATGGATCCAAGTAAAGTGGAGGTGATAAAAAGTTGGCAATCAATGAGAAATGTTTTCGAGGTGAGAAGTTTTCATGGACTGGCTAGTTTCAACAGAAAAATTCATCACGAATTTCAGTGGAATTAGCACAGCGATGTTGGACACAGTCAAGAAAAGACATAAATCTTTTCATTGGACTGAAGAGGCAAAGAAGAGATTCAATCTGTTGAAGTGAAATATCACCGAACAACCGGTTTTGGTCTTACCAGATTTTTCGAAGGTGTTCTAGGTGAAATGTGATGCAAGTGGCTTTGCCATAGGAGTGGTCTTAAGCTAGGAGGACGAACCAATTGCATATTTCAGCAAGAAGCTGGATGAGGCAAAGGTAAAGTATTCAACGTATGATAAAGAATTTTATGCTATCATACAGGCATTGAATAAGTGGAGGCATTACTTAATCCCAAAAGAATTTGTTCTGTATAGTGATAACCATGCATTACAGTTTGTGACTCAGTAGGAGAAGCTAAATCAGAAACATGCTAAATTGGTAGAGTATATGTAGAGTTTTACGTTTGTAATTAAACACATTTCAGGTACTATTAAAAAAGTGGCTGATGCTTTGAGCAGGAAATGTTTGTTGCTGTAGGAGTTCCGAGTCAAAAAATTGGGTTTTGAAAATCTTGGAGACATGTATGCAGGTGATGCAGATTTTGCAGAGGCATACGAGGCAGCTGAGAATCTAGTTCTCAGAGATAGAACCCCATGGATGGATTACCTGATCCAGAATGGATTACTATTCATAGGAAATCAATTATGCATTCCACATTGCTCCATGAGGGAGAATCTGCTAAAAGAAAAACACAGCGGTGGATTAGCAAGGCATTTTGGCCACGACAAGACGTTTGCAAAGCTAAGCGAAGCATACTTCTGGCCGAAGATGCGAACAGATGTCAAGAAATTTGTTGACAGGTGTAGAATTTGCCATCATTCAAAAGGCAGGAAGCAGAATGCAGGATTCTATCAATCATTACCCATACCCAAGAGGTCGTGGGATGAAATCAACATGGATTTCGTATTGGGATTACTGAGAATGCAAATAGGACATGATTCGATCTTTGTGGTGGTAGACAGGTTCTCAAAAATGGCACATTTTATTCCATTCCAGAAGACCAGCGATGCGACTTATATCACAAATTTGTTCTTCAAAGAGGTTGTTAGAATTCATGGGTTACCCAGAAGCATAGTATCGGACAGGGATACCAAATTCATTGGACGTTTCTGGAGGACACTTTGGAAGAAGATGGGAACTAACTTAATGTTTAGTTCTACTTGTCATCCTCATACGGATGGGCAAACAAAGGTGGTAAATAGGAGTCTGGGAGACTTACTAAGAAGCCTGGTGACAGAGCACCACAACAGCTGGGATAATGTGTTTCCACAGGCAGAGTTTGCGTACAACGATTCAGTAAATAGAAGCACAGGAAAAAGTCAGTTTGAAATTGTATATGGCATGCAGCCAAGAGGAGTATCTGAACTGAGGGATTTAGAGCAGATAATGACTAAGAGCACAAACGCTGAAGAATTCACAGAAGAGATGGAAGAACTTCACAGCAGAGTGAAGCAGTGATTGTTGGAATCAAACCAAGAATATAAACGCAGAGTGGATCAACATCGGAGACAAATTCAATTTGAAGTTGGTGATTGATGCAGGAGCTTCGCTCACTCATTAAGCGAGCCAGCGTGGAGCAGAAGACAGTTGGACAACGCCAGCACAAATTTTGAAAACACCTTGATATTTGTTGTGCCAAACATTAATGTGTGGATTTAATGAAGTGCACCTTGTATATTGTAATGGACCTTGAGACTTTAAGCTCTCGTCCTTAGGTAGATGAGGCATTTAAGATATTTAATGTAAAGTAGAGAGAATATTTAATTCTAGATTTGATAGATTTAGAGCGCAAGAGGGAAACTGGATATAGACACCCTCATTGTATCATTGTAACATTAGCTTGAGCAAGAAGAGAAGAGCAAGCAGAGAATTGTATGAAGAACACACATGTACAGATATTTGAATTAATAGAAAGAGTTCTGATTCAAATTCATGGTTTGTGTTGCTTTCTCTATGTATTGACATTATACTCATGAATGTTTGCTTCCTCTCATACAATTGCTTCTATATGTTGTGTATGTGATTTCATGGTTGAATTGAAGTCAGAGAAGAAGGAATTTGAATTAGTTTCAATTGTTTCTCTGATTGAGCCGAGAGATTCCTGCAAGGAGTGCAGTTGAATTTTTCTGCAAGGAGTGCGTGACTGCAAGGTTCAATTAGAGAAAGATTTTGTTCTTATTCATCTCAGAAGTGCAGGTTGACACTGGGGCCGTGCAAGGCGTGTGCAGGCTAGACAAAGTCTCAGAGTTGTGATTCTGAGTAAAAAAGGGATTAATATTACTACTGCAGGTGTGCGCAGAATCAAACTTCAACACTTAGGAGTTGTTGAAGATTTGCTGCAAGGAGTGCGTGAAAGAGTTCTTGAAGAGACTCGAAAGTTTGGAAAAGCTCAGGAGGGATAGACCTTCAAGTTCGTTGAAGGGCCGAGCCAGAAGTTGTGCGTAAGTAGGTTTCCCGGAAGAGACGTAGGTTGGCGAACAAGTCTCGTAGAGAGACATTTCTTCATTTCAGGAAAATAGTGTAAGGAAGAAATGAACGGATGAAATTCTCCTAGGATATCTCATGAAGCTCCGTGGACCATTGGATCTTGCAGGGTGCAAGGAGGCCCCATTGTAGGCGTAGAAAAGGTTCGAAGCTCAAGAGGACAGAAGTTGTCGATCGGGATCACGAGGAGTGTGGTTCTACTTGTGGATTGGCATATCGGGAGTTCGTGAGGTAAGACCCCAACTCTTCAAAGAGAAATTCGTGATATAGCGATACGCAAAGTCCTGATGATTGCATATATATTGTGGGCCACAGCAGGGTGACGCGAGATATCGGCGTCTCGACGTCTCAGACATTGGGATTCAAGGTAGGAATCATTTGGACACGTGAGTGACGAAGTCATGAGGGAGGGAGATCGCGATTTTTCAGCATTTTAGTGCATCGGATATCGGAGGTTGGAACCCCGAATGCTTATTGTCACGAGAAGCGAAGAAGTGATAGAGCGAAGTCCTGATAGCGGAGGGAGAAGTCAGTGTTGACTGGCGCATCAGATCTCGAGAAGTCGAGAGTATATTGAGCATCCATGAACTCGCGAAGCCGTGAAGTTCCGATCCTCCGAGTGCAGAAGAGGAGGATTACACGAAATGAACTGTGGGTGTAGATTTCCTGATAGGGAAATAGGAGAACCGTCGAGTTCTTCGGGCCAATAGAAAAGAAGGTCCTGTGAGAGAGATCGTGCTCCGAGGAGTGTGGTTAGCTTTCTATCAAGTGGTATCAGAGCGGGAATATATTTTGCTTTCTATAGCAAGAGAAGAATATTTTCCATGCCACCCAGAAGAGAAAGACAGTCGCCTGATCCCGAAGATAGGGAAGTGCGAAGAAGAAGTAGGCCGACAGGAAATCCAAAAATGGAAAGACAGATGAGAGATCTCCAAGCAAGGCTTGAAGAGATGGAGACAACTCAGAGACGCAGATTTTGTGTAGGGGATCTTAGTGATTCCGATGTTGAAGAGGAAGATGGACATGAAGAAGAGTTCACAGTAGAGGATGCATCAACTGAGCGGTTGATTAAAGCCATTTCTAGAATGGGTGCGAAGACAAAAATGGACATTCCAATTTATGAAGGAAGTCTGGATGCAGAGGAACTACTAGATTGGATTACAGATCTTGATACTTACTTCGATTATGAAGATATCGAAGAGGATAAGAAGGTCAAGCATGCTGTTACGTGCTTGAAAGGACACGCAGCGTTATGGTGGGACGAGCTTCAAGATGATAGGCACTGCAAGGGCAAACAAAAGATTAAAAGTTGGGATCAGATGATCGCAAAAATGAAGGTGAAGTTCATCCCAACAGACTATCAAATTACTCTGTTCAGGAGAATGTAGAACCTGAGACAAAAACTGATGACAGTGAAGGAGTATACCAAAGAATTCTATCGACTGAACATCAGAGCAGGTCATCGGGAGAGCGATGATGAGAAAGTTTCTAGATACCTGAATGGTCTGAGATACGACATTCAGGATGAATTAAGCATGGTAACCATCCGAATAGTTGAGGATGCTTATCAGATGGATCTGAAAGCCGAAGAAAAGATGAGCCGTAAGAAAGGACAGTGAGGGCGAGGCAGAAGACAGCCAAGAGGCAAGGCAGTTGCCCAGGACAAATTCTAGAAGCCTAAGGAGGAATGGAAGAAACCTCAGGGTAGGGTAGAAAGAGGTGGTACCTCAAATAAAGGACCATACATTGAATAGAGGGGGCAGTATAATGAGCAGAAGGGATATTATGCTGACGCAAATACTTTTCGTCGTACCAGAGGCAGAGGAAGAGGCCGAGGAGGAGTAATCACATGTTTCACATGTGGGAAGAATGGGCACAGGTCATTCGAGTGTCCAGAGAAAAAGAAGGATAGTGGAGAAGCTCACATCATAGAAGCACAGAGGTGTGATGCTGAGACTGAAGATGTTGAAGGCAGAAGATCGCTTGGGATGCATAACGCCCTTTTAACACCTAAGAAGGAGGTGGAAGACTCAGTTCAAAGGACCAGACTGTTCAGAACATCTTGCAAAACCAGGGACAGGGTATGCAAGGTTATCATAGACAGTGGTAACATGGATAATCTAGTTTCAACTGAGATGGTAGAGAAGTTGGAGCTAGAGACGACTGATCATCCCAGTCCATATAAAGTTTCATGGCTACAGAAAGGACACCAAGTGAGTGTTACTAAATAGTGCTTGGTTGAATTCAAAATAGGAGGATACAATGATAAGATTCTGTGTGATGTTATTCCCATGGATGTATGTCATTTATTGCTGGGAAGACGATGGCAATATGATAGAAATGTGATTCATGATGGGAGAATGAACACATATACCCTGGATAAAAATGGGAGAACCCATATGTTTCTTCCGATAAAGGATAAGGAGGTGAGACCGGAAGTAAGAAACACAATACTTCTCATGAGTGGGAAGGAACTTCTCACAGAGATGGAGAAGAAAGAAGATCCACAGTTCTTTGTGGTCAGAAAGCCAAGAATTGTTCTGACTAGCACAAGAGTGGATAATTTACTAGATGAAATTCAGGAACTGCTGGAAGAGTTCGCTGATATCATAGTGGACGAATTACCCCATTCGTTGCCACCAGTAAGGAGTGTGAGTCATCACATTGATCTCATACCAAGAAGCAGTTTTCCGAACAAGGCTGCGTATAGATTGACACCACAAGAAAATGAGGAGGTCAAAAAGCAGGTCCAGGAGTTATTGGACAAAGGGTTGGTCAGGGAAAGCTTGAGTCCATGTGTTGTTCCAACAGTACTTAGTCCAAAGAAAGACAGAGGCTAGAGGATGTGTACCAACTCAAGAGCGATTAATAAGATAACCATCAAGTACATGTTTCCACTGCCGAGAATGGATGATCTGATGGATTGCCTGAGTGGGGAAAATTTCTTTTCAAAGATCGACTTGAAGACTGGATATCACCAGATTCGCATGAGGGAAGGCGATGAATGGAAAACAACCTTCAAAACCAACGAAGGATTGTATGAATGGCTAGTCATGCCGTTTGGTTTGACGAATGCACCAAGTACCTTTATAAGGATGATGAATGAAGTCCTGAAGGAGTTCATCGGGAAATTTGTAGTTGTATATCTGGATGATATACTGATTTTCAGCAAGACGAAGGCTGAACATTTGAAGCATTTAGCTGCAGTAATGAGGAACCTACAGCAAGAGAAGTTGTTGATTAATATGAAGAAATATTCATTCATGTAGACAGAGCTCATCTATTTGGGTTTTGTTATTTCGACGAATGAATTGAAAATGGATCCAAGTAAGGTGGAAGTGATTAAGAATTGGCCATCACCGAGAAATGTTTTCGAGGTGAGAAGTTTCCATGGTTTGGCTAGTTTCTACCGAAAATTCATCAGGAATTTCAGTGGAATTAGTGCAGCGATGATGGACACAGTGAAGAAGTGGCATAAGACTTTTCATTGGACAACAGAGGCTGATGAGAGCTTCAATTTGTCGAAGAGAAAGATAATGGAGTGACCAATGTTAGTGTTGCCGGATTTTCAGAAGACATTTCAAGTGAAATGTGATGCAAGCAAGTATGCCATAGGAGCAGTCCTAAGTCAGGAGGACAGACTGGTTGCATATTTCAGTGAGAAGATGGATGAGGCAAAGCCGACATACTCTACGTATGATAAATAATTTTATGCTATCATACAGACATTGAAGAAGTGGAGGCATTACTTGATCCTGAAAGAATTTGTATTGTACAATGATAATCATGCATTACAGTTTGTGAGTCAACAAGAGAAGTTGAATCAAAAGCATGCAAAATGGGTAGAGTATATGCAGAATTTCACATTTGTGATTAAGAATATTTCAGGAACTGCTAACAAAGTGGCTGATGCTTTGAGCAGAAAGTGTTTGTTGCTGCAGAAATTTCGAGTCAAAACCTTGGGTTTTGAAAATCTTAAAGATATGTATGCAGGTGATGCAGATTTTTTAGAGGCATATGAGGCAACTGAGAACCCAGTTCTCAGGGACAGAAGCCCATGGATAGATGATATGATCCAAGAGGGATTGATGTTCAGAGGAAATCAATTATGCATTCCAAATTGCTCCATGAGGGAGAACCTGCTAAAGGAGAAGCACAATGGAGATTTGGCAGGACATTTTGGGCAAGACAAAACCTTTGCGAAGCTGAGCAAATCACATTTTTGGCCAGGCATGTGCTCAGAGGTCAAGCGGTTTGTTGACAAGTGCAGAATTTGTCAGCATTCAAAAGGAAGAAAGCAAAATGTAGGGTTTTATCAGCCATTGCCCATACCAGAGAGGCCATGGGAGGTGATTAGCATGGATTTTGTATTGGGTTTACCGAGAACACAAAGAGGTGTTGATTCAATCTTTGTAGTAGTGGACAAGTTTTCAAATATGGCACACTTCATTCCATACCAGAAGACCAGTGATGCGACGCACATCGCAAATTTGTTTTTAAAAGAGATTGTTAGACTTCATGGATTGCCGAAAAGCATTGTTTCGGACAGGGACACCAAATTCATAGGGCATTTTTGGAGGAAGCTATGGAAGAAGCTAGAAACTAACTTGGTGTTTAGTTCTACATATCATCCTCAGACGGATGGAAAAACATAGGTGGTGAACAAAAGTTTGGGAGACTTGTTGAGAAGCTTGGTGACAGAGCACCATAGCAGTTGGGACAATGTGTTGCCATAGGAAGAGTTTGCATACAACGATTCAGTAAATCGGAGCACAAGAAAGAGTCCATTTGAGATTGTATATGACAGGAAGCCGAGAGGAGTCTCTAAACTCAGGGAGTCAGAGCAAACTTCTATTAGCAGCGCAAGCGTTGAGGAATTCGCCGAGGCGATGAAAGAACTTCATAGCAAGGTCAAGCAGCGACTGATAAATTCAAATCAGGAATACAAGCTCAGAGCAGATCAGCATCAGAGACAACTTTAGTTCGAAGTTGGCGATCTAGTTCTAGAATATTTGAGGAAGGAAAGGTTCCCGAGGGGAACGTACAACAAGATGAAGATGAAGAAAATCAGACCTTGCAGAGTCCTGAAGAAATTAGGAGAGAACACTTATGAGATCGAGTTGTCGGATGGTATCGGGATATCTTCTATATTCAATGTCGCAGACTTATACCCATACAGGGTTAAAGAAGAAGAAATTGGAACTGGGGAGCCAGTGATCCAGTGGGAGAAGCAATTGCCAGTAGTAGAAAAGCCACAAATGGAATGCATACTGGACAAGCGAGTGGGAAGGAAAACCCACAGAAAGGAATACTTCGAGTATCTGGTTAAGTGGAAGAATCACCCAGTGGAGGATGCCAGCTGGGAGACTGAAACAGTGGTACAAAAGCATGGACAGATCGTGCAGGAGCTCATGGACAGGAGCCCATGAAAATTTTCAAGCCGAGGAGTATGATGCAGGAGCATCGCTCACTCATCAAGCGAGCCAACATGGAGCGAAAGACAGCTGGACAGCGCCAGCACAAATTTTGAAAACACCTTGATATTTGTTGCGCCAAACATTAATGTGTGGATTTAATGAAGTGCACCTTGTATATTGTAATGGACCTTGAGCCTTTAAGCTCTCATCCTTAGGTAGATGACTCATTTAAGATATTTAATGTAAAGTAGATAGAATATTTAATTCTAGATTTGATAGATTTAGAGCGCAAGAGGGAAACAGGATATAGACATCCTCATTGTATAATTGTAACATTAGCTTGAGCAGGAAGAGAAGAGAAGGAAGAGAATTGTATGAAGAACACCCATGTATAGATATTTGAATTAATAGAAAGAGTTCTGATTCAAATTCATGGTTTGTGTTGCTTTCTCTGTGTATTGACATTATACTCATGAATGTTTGCTTCCTATCATACAATTGCTTCTATATGCTGTGTATGTGATTTCATGGTTGAATTGAAGTCAGAGAAGAAGGAATTTGAATGAGTTTCAATTGTTTCTCTGATTGAGCCGAGAGATTCTTGCAAGGAATGCAGTTGAATTTGTCTGCAAGGAGTGCGGTTGAATTTTTCCGCAAGGAGTGCATGATTGCAGGGTTCAATTAGAGAAATATTTTGTTCTTATTCATCTCAGAAGTGCAAGTTGACACCGGGGCCGTGCAAGGAGTGCGCAGGCTAGACGAAGTCTCCGAGTTGTGATTCTGAGTAGAAAAGGGATTAAGATTGTTGTTGTAGGTGTGCGCAGAATTGAACTTCAACACTTAGGAGTTGTTGAATATTTTTCGCAAGGAGTGCGTGCAAGAGTTCTTGAAGAGAATCGAAAGTTTGGAAAATCTCGGGAGGGATAGACCTTCAAGTTCGTTGAAGGGTTGAGCCAGAAGTTGTGCGTAAGAAGGTTGACAGGAAGAGATGCAGGTTGGCGAACAAGTCTCGTAGAGAGACATTTCTTCATTTCGGGAAAATAGTGTAAGGAAGAAACGGACGAACGAAATTCTCCTAAGATATCTCACGAAGCTCCTTGGACCGTTGGATCTTGCGGGGTGCAAGGAGGCCCTAGTGCAGGCGTAGAAAAGGTTTGAAGCTCAGGAGGACAGGAGCTGTCGATCAGGATCACGAGGAGAGTGGTTCTACTCATGGATCGGCATATCGAGAGTTCGTAAGGTAAGACTCCAACTCTTCGAAGCGGAAGTCGCGATATAGCGATACACGAAGTCCTGACGATTGCATAGATATTGTGGGCCACAACAGGGTGACGTGACAGGTGACACGAGATATCGGTGTCTCGACGTCTCAGACATCGGGAGTCGAGGTAGGAATCATTTGGCTGCATGAGTGATGAAGTCACGAGGGAGCATGTTATCCACAATTTTGGTCATCGTGATGATGGAAAATCAAGCTCTTCACTAAGAACAATTTCATTAGAAAAAGTTGCTCTTGTCTATTTCCAGAAATCATATTTTTCAAGAAGTTCGCAGGCTGCGTATATATTCACCTGCGAGAATGGCTGTTTCTCGCAGGCTGCATTAAGCTGGAGTGCACGAAGTTCGCACTGTACATATTTGCCAGGGTGCAACCATCTTATTAAAGAGGAAAAAGATGAAGTTCTCGAGCCTTCTAGAAGGGAATCTTTGAGAAGAATGAGTTGGCTAGCGAATGGTTATCTCAGTACTGATTTTCCTGATATCTTGGGATCATTTCCTATCCAAGTAACTAAACTATATTCTCCTATATATTGAGAAGATTGCTCATGGAAAAGGTTAGAAACAAGCTAGAAAGAGATTGATTGGAGAATTAGTGCAATATTGTATGGAGGATTGATGCTACAACAGCAAGAGACAACACCAAGGTCATCAAAAGTGGTTGATTTTCTTCATGCATGAGCAAGTGTGTGTGTCAGATCTAGGAGACATCGAAAGGAGACCTATGACATCAAGGCTCAGGTTGTAAGTTTCACTTTCAATTAATTCAATACAGTAATATGTCCCTTTCCCATAAAGATGATGTCACTTTATTACATAACTCCTTGATCATATGTATAGACTAGCTATTGAATATATTGATTTGCCTTTACTTTGATTGGTTTGTACTGTTGTGATCTGGACGGTGCAAGAGCATTGAAGAAAATCTTGGAACAACAGAGACCTAAGGAAAGCGTTCATAAGGTATGTCCATAATCCTTACCTCTTAGTTCATTCAATAGGCTAGATCTAGGGAAAGAGTATTATTCTGTCCTGTTTTGTTCTAGATCCAGGTGGATCTAGGGAGATCGGTTTGTGTCCACACTGACGAATTTATCCTGAAACAAAATTGGCGACTCCACTGGGGATCTATTCCCTTTTTTCTTTATGGTTTTTGCATTTCTTGTGGCCATTTTCTCTGTTTGCAGTTTTCTCTTGTTTTGTCAGTGTCTGAGTCCTCAGGATACCCTGAGAGACCTTCTGGGTCTATAAGCCAATTTGAATTTTGCTTGCATTTTCAAAAAATTTATTATCTTCAGGGATTCTCGCACTGTGTCCATTGACAGCCTACGAGAACCAGTCAAGTTCGCACCCTGCATACAGGGTCCAGTGCGAACACCTCACACTTTGCTTCATAGTGGCCTACGAGAACAATATCTTCTCGCACTGTGTATCATTGCTTGCCTGCGAGCAATATTTTTGAAATTTTTGAAATTAAGTTTTGACTTTTTCAATTTCTCAGAACAGTTGAATGGTGTCTTTTGGCTTATTCGGTCATTGACTTATACATGTCTTGTTGTAGTTTGCTTGCTGGAATAGATTTAGGGTTTCTAGGTCTTTCTTGCCCTTGGTAGCTTGACTTTCTTTTCTTGGCTCTGTTTGGCATTGTTTGGCATTTTCTTTCTCTCTGACTTTTGGAGTTGGATGTGTTTGAGTGGCTGAGAACTAGTGATTGGCAGAGAGTCGAGTGTTTGGTGTTTTCTCATTTGGTTGGTGGTTCGAAAAAACATTTTTTATTTGCTTTGGGAAGACTTATTGGTTTGGTTGTTGTTTTTACTTTCATTGAAAGAATTGGTTGGATTGGGTTATTATTGTTTGCTTCTGTATGATTTGGTTTTCTTTTCTCACTGATTAGAGTTCTTCTTGGAAAGTGAACAACAAGTTTTCTTTCAAGATTTTGTTTTTTCTTGTTCAAAGACATTGAAAATCAAATTTTAAGAGTTTATTGAAGCATTTGAAAAAGACATTTAGAGATTGTTCATTGATAAATGATTGTTTGCATTGACATCTAAACGGAAATTGTGCATTGCATTTGCATTGTAGTATTTGAGTTGATTTGGAAAATTTTCTCTCTCTCCCATAACTAGGATTCATGGAATGAAAAGGATCATATTTCATTATTATCCTTGCATTTATTTGGGTCAGAGTCATACATCACGAGTTTCACTTCCATTACCTTTGAGTAAATAACAGCTTTTAAAAAACATGGCGTAATATTAAAATTGATCTAGTAACTCTTTTCTAGGGCTCTTTTACACCAACATTTAGCTAGGCTAGTGCTTTGGAGTAGGAAGAGAGACACAGTCTCCAAAATCTTAAAAACACACAATATAATCTTGAGTTAGGGAGTGTTAAATTCCATTTGCAGCATATTGTCCTGGGACGCCCTTCTAACACAAGGGTTAAGCACTAGGTCGCATTGGTGTTGGAAGAGTTACTACCCCTGCTTTGTTGACATCAGTGTAGAGATTGCACGTATTACGGGGATCACTCCGAGGTATACCCACAATTATGAGTGGAAGCCTTTGAGTTGGTTTCGGGCTTGATACCCTACCCTTGCGTGTGGATCGGACTGATGATTGTTCCCCCAGGCTGTACCGTTTTTGGTGGTGACCTTAGTGGCCTATCTATCTAGGTTCTTACCCAAGGTGATTGTGGAGGGGAAAGTCTTCACGGTACCTAGAATTGACATTGATCAAACTCACTCGAGCTCCTTGGAGGGTATACCCACGATTATGTGTGGGAGCTTGCACCAGGGCGTAAGTCTGTTAAGCCGATCGTCAACGTAACTTTTCCACCTTAGCCCCGCCCCTTCTCGTCTCGTTGTTGCGACATTGGATTTCATCACCAACTAGTGGCCTCAAAATTAGAAGGTATTGTTTGCTTGGTGATTGCTTCCTAGATTTTATTTGCTAGCGAGTGTTGTTTATTTCTCGAAGTTGACCTTAGGAATTTTCTCACAGAACTTGTCACTTGTTTACAATTGCTCCCCCACGACGTTCACGTAGGATGCAAGGTTTATACCCGGAACATCCAGAAGCTTCACAAACCTTTCATACCGAAGCACCTGAGGGTACCCCTGAGGGTTCACCCCATCAGACTGAAGTCCCTGTGGTTACTTCACCACAAGGGGAAACCAGTGACGTTCCAGTTGTCACCACACCACTTCCACAAGTCGAACGAACTGATTCTCTAGAAGAATTTCGAGTTACCAACACTATAGAGGACTATCGCATTTGTCATGGTGAACGACCTGTTGGATGAGTAAATCCTTCTGAAGAAACCATTATTACATCTTCTGAATCAACTATTGGGCCTTCTAATAGTGCAGTAGGCCAAGATCCTTTTTGGTCGGGTAATCTCCGTCGAGTTCTTTTTGGTACGGAGTCACCCCCTGTCTACGCAATCAACCCTCCTGTGACTTCTGAGACAGAAACTACACTAGAGACTACTACCTACCGCTTTGTTCTTCCTCCTGAGATGGCCCATCTTGATAATACTACGAGTGTCCAAACCGAGGTTACTGCATCCACTTTGGCTCCTATCATTACCCAGCGAATTCCTGATGTCATTCCAACATTACCACCCGGTTACCACGCGCTGAATGCGTTGTTGAATTCTGCCAATCCAACACCTCCGCAAACCCCAGCCAGTTCTCCAGGTGGTCCTCCTTTTCCTGGGCATCCTATTCCCGGTTTCATCCTGACACTCCCTCAATTTCCTTCTGTTAATCCTAATCCTAGTGGTACTATCCCAACTGTTGCTCCAAACCCTCAGATTCATGTTGGTGGACAGGTTGGTACAGTTCCTTTTCCTTTTCCCAGACACAACACAGTTACTACACAACCTACGGTTGGCACACAACTTCCGGGTGGAACTATACCTATAGTAGGAGGACCAACCTCCCCTTTTGGACAAAATATACCCCCTGAATTGGCCCAGTATTGGACTCAACTTCTACAAAACTTTCCTCAGAATGATGGGGGGAAACAAGCTGTCCCTACCATTGGCCAACCTTATCCCAAGGTAACCAATCCTATTTGGGGATCGGGTCAGACTACTCAACCCTAGCTCCCTACTCAAACTCAAGGTTACAATCCTTGGGGTTACTATCCTATCCACCCACCACTGAATCAGCCAGGGGCTTCCCTCTATGGACAATCTACTTATTCTCCTACTAGTTTGCCGACAGGGATTCCACCCCAAAGCCATCAGTACTCGCAAGTAAACCGATAGTTTCCTTTCCTTTCTCCTTTGGATTTGCCAGAATTGTCTAGGATCCTTAACGATCCTATTCATCACTCTCCTCAATGGCCTGTTATCCCTGCTAAACTTCTGTCGGATATTCCAAAATTTGATGGAAAGCCGGGAGAGGACCCAAATAATCATGTATGAGTTTTCATTTATGGTGTTCGTCCAATTCCCTGATGGATGACTCCATTCGTCTTCGTCTTTTTCAACGGACCCTTACCGGTTCGGCTGCGAAGTGGTATATTGAATTGCCACGAGGTTTCTTTTCTGACTTCAACACCTTAGCCATGGCCTTCCTCACACATTACCAGTTACCGATCCGTTACGATACTGGATCCGAGATATTAACTTCTTTTAAACAAAATAAAGGTACTCACATCTCGGACCATATACATGAGTGGAGACGGAGACGTCATCTCATCAAACTTGAACTCCCTGATCAGTTACTGGCAGAGTGGTTTACGAAATCTTTCGTGAATGAAATTGGTAAAGACATTGCTATGGGAGGTGTTGTTACAGAGGAGCAGGCTATAAGCCACGCTCAGTATCTTGATCTCGTTTATTCGCAAATGGGAACACTTTACGATTTTCTTCATGAACTACCTCGTCCTGGTACTTTCAACACTTCAACTGCTCCAGCTGCCTCGCATGCAGCTGATGGTGTGATTGGGACCACTCATACCCAATCACATTTCGTTTCAACCACAACCCCTAAACCCAACTCTTCTAATGTTCAAAATGCCTCGTCTCCTGCTCCTCCCACCGATAAAAATTCAGAACTGAACGTTGTTCAATCTACCCCGACCGGTAAAAATAAATCAAAGAAAGGGAGAGGCAAGAATAAGGGGGGTAAGAATAATAATCCAATCGAACAAACTACAAATGCTCCTTTTGAAGAGCGGGATAAGCGTAAACCGTGGTACCCTTGCATTATCTGTGGCAATAATCACTATACAAAGGATTGTCCTCAACGTGTCGAAGTTTCTAAGTTCCTTCAGGGAACACCAAAACCACCGACACCGGATGTCTTGTCTCAACCCTTCCCGTCTCAACAACAGGCCTCGTTGGTCATCCATGACCAACCCTCTACTTCCACGACATCATATGTCTTGATGTGCACCAGTGATTCTACGAAGAATGACGTTGCAATCGCAACTAGAGCTAAAGACTATACTCCTTCTAAGGAGAAGGTTGACGATTTGCCTCCCGATTTGGTACAACTCTCTCCGTCGAATCCACCTATGAACGGTCCTCTTCATCTCGAACGACTGAGCCTTGATACAGTCCTACGACCTCCGAAAGCTGTCGTTAAGAAGTCAACATTCAATCCTCATGCTCGTGCGGCCTAGAACTATAGTATTGTCGAAGATCTGGCCCAAGCACCTTCAGCGATGTCTGCCATTGAAGTCCTTCAGTCTTGTCCTACGCAACGAAGGGCTCTGTTGAAAGATATAGGTGGAATTGATCCTACAGATTCTAATTTGATAGTCTTTGACTTGGACGAACATGTTCCAAGGTTGCCCCCTTAGCTTGCTTTTTAGATACAAGTTATTGTCGCCGATAAGAACATTTGTCGGACAGTTGTTGATGAGGGAGCCTCTACGTCTGTAATGTCTCTTACTTGTTGGAAATCCATTGGCTCTCCTCCTTTAACAGAATCACAAAATACTCTAAAATCCTTTAATGGCTCTAGTTTTAAGCCTTACGATGTTCTTTCCTCGTTGCCTGTCTCTCTAGAAGGTAAGACCGTCCAAGTCGAAGTGGAAGTTTTCGATGCTCCCTTAGATTATAATCTTCTTCTTGGTCGTAGCTGGGTAGATTCCATGCGCACTGTTGTGTCAACACTTTTTTGGGTCTTACGATTTCCTCACCAGGGAAAAGTTGTTACAGTTGATCAACTTGCCTTGTTTAATTCGGATACTCGCATTGGAAATGTGTCGTTTATAACTAAAACCCCACCGAGTTAAGAGAATGTTGGAGTCAGTCTCTTAAAAGACTCTTCGCTAATGGGTACTTTTCCCATACCACCACCACCCGATATTCTACACCCATCAATTGCTTCGATTAATATGATCTCTGTTGTTCCTTATGAACTTCCAGTGTCTTTTGACCCTTGGATAGTCCATGATCCTGGAGATCATGTTCGTTTCGATGACATCATGCCGTTAAGTCCGGTTGAGTCTACTTATCATGCGATTCAATCAGCAACCCCTTCCACACCCTCTCTTGAGGAGTTGTCTCCCGATCCTTTCCGTGTCATCTTTCCCACTGACGAAATGATTATGTCCATCATGGCCGATACACCTTGGGATGATGGACACCATCGTTCCATACTGTTTCTGGAACAACACACTCTTGAGAATTACCAGCGGATTTCGACTCCGTCGACCGTTGTTGTCATATAGACTGTTCCCGGATCTACACATGATGTGTTTGCGGAAGGGAACCTCAGTAATATTTCTCCCACGATACCCATTGATATTTTCGTTAAACCTGGGATAGTTGAAAATGTTCATATTGGAGCTTCGTGTACTCCATAGGAAATTGTCACCTACACTGCTTTGTTCAAGGACTTTCGTGATGTCTTTGCCTGGAGTTACGAAGAGATGCTAAGTATCGACCCTGCTATCGTTGTTCATGAAATTAAGACATACCTCGGAGCTAAACCAGTCCAGCAGCGCCTCCTTCCTGTCCATCCACGTAAAGCGGCAGCCATCAAGCTCGAAGTTGAAAAACTTCTCAAAGCCAGTTTTATTTATCTTGTGGCTCTGACAGAATGGGTTTCTAACCCCGTACCGATTGACAAGAAGGGTGGTAGTATACGTGTTTGTTTTGATTATCAGGATATCAACAAAGCCTGTCCGAAGGACAACTTTCCAACCCCTTTCGTCGACCAGATCGTCGATGACTGTGCCGGCAGCGAAATCTTTTTTCTTATGGATGGATTCTCCAACTATAATCAAATTAACATCGCTCCTGAGGACCAACATAAAAATGCTTTTATTTGTCCTTGGGGTAATTTCACCTACAGGAAACTTCCCTTCGGTCTTAAGAAAACAGGTGCTACGTTTCAACGTGCTATGTCTTATGCGTTTCACGATATAAAGCATATTGTTCAACCTTATTTGGACGATTTGACAACTCATTCTTTACGCTGAGTCAATCACCCCAATCATCTCCGAGCAATTTTTGTTCGTTGTCAGTTCTATTGCATTCGCCTAAACCCTCATAAGTGTGTCTTTTGCGTAGAGTCCGGCCGTCTCCTCGGTTTCATTGTTTCACGTTAGGGGATCCAGGTAGATCCTATTAACGTTGAGGCGATTCTTAATCTCCCTCCTCCTTCTTCACTGCGCCAGTTACAAAGTTTGCAGGGGAAAGCAAACTTTCTTCGTCACTTCATCCTGAATTACGCTGAGATTACTCGGGGTTTTACACGTCTTATAAAGAAAGGTTCAGAGTTTGTTTGGGATAAGGTTGCTAACAATGCTTTCGAAGCTTTAAAGTTGTCCCTCACGAAAACTCCTCTTCTTTTCCCTCCTGATTATAATCGGGATTACTTTCTTTATCTAGCTGCTTCCGAGTATACTATCGGCATGGTCCTTGTTCAAGAGGATGATAACCACGATGAACATGTTATCTATTATTTGAGTAGAAGTCTATCATCAACGGAGATCAAGTACCAACATGTTGAGAAACTGGCTTTGGCTGCTGTTCAAGCAGTTCAACGTTTTTGTCATTATATTCTCTCCAGGAGGACTACAGTGATTTCACATTGTAACCCCATGCAACATATATTGACACGTCAATTGTTGGGGGGCAAGTACTCCAAGTGGATTGTTATTCTCTAGGAGTTCGATTTGGAATTCGATCGCGCCACATCGAAGAAATCCCTAGTTTTCGCTGAGTTAATTTGTGATTTTCCCCACACTGCCACGGAAAAAGTAGCAGTTGATTCATTACCTGATGAATCACTTTTCCTTATCAGTATCGATGATATTTGGTACAGAGATATCATTATATATCTCCAAACTCAAACTTTCCGGCTTGCTTTGTCCAGTAATGAACGACGTCGCGTTCGTTATCAAGCACGTCATTATATTATCCTCGGTGATACTCTTTACCGTCAAGGTATTGACTGTGTCTTTCGACATTGTTTGACTTTTGACGAAGATGAGAAAGCTTTGAATGATTGCCATTCAAGAGCATGTGGTGGTCATATGTCTGGGTATGCTACTGCCCAGAAAATCTTACGTGCAGGTTACTTTTGGCCTTCCTTGTTCCATGACTGCATTACTGTTGTTCAGAAGTGTCATGCCTACCAGACCTATAATCAGAAGATTCGGTCGTATCCTACTCCCCTTCACCCTATGGTCTCAGCAGGTCCTTTCGCTAAATGGGGCATTGATTTCATGACATGTCACCCTCACTCGGTCAGGGGGCATGGTTATATTATTGTAGTTGTTGATTATTTCACAAAGTGGGCCGAGGCAATGCCGACATTCGACAATATTGGGAAGACTGCAGCCTTATTTCTTTTCAACCATGTCATTACTTGTTTTGGTGTTCCTCAGGCTATCGTTACTGATCACGATAGTCATTTTAGGAATTATATGATGTCTGAGCTTACAAAGAAGTTGGGCCTTCGTCATGACAACTCAACACCCTATTATCCACAGGCTAATGGCCAGGTCGAAGCCATCAATAAAGTTCTTATAACTATGATTCGACGGATGATAGGAATCCATAAAACTAGCTGGCACACGATGTTGTTTTCGGCATTGTGGGCATATCGGACATCTCTTAAGTCTGCTACGGGATTCATGCCTTTTCGATTAGTTTATGGCATGGAAGCCATTCTACCAATAGAATGTGAAATATCTTCTTTGAAGCTAGCCGTAGAGCTCTTACCTAACACTTCTGCCGAAGAGGAACGTCTGTTGTATTTGATGCGATTACACGAGACTCACCGTGACTCTACTCTTGTAATAGAAGCTCAGAAGAAACGTGTTAAGGCACAGTATGACAAGCATGTCAAACCTCGTGTCTTCTCTGAAGGAGATCTTATTCTTCTATATGAACAAGATAAATATGTCCTAGGAGCTGGGAAATTTGAACCAATGTGGCGTGGGCCTTACATTGTTAGCAAAGTTCTCGAAAAAGGAGCGTATGAGTTAGTGGATTATGATGGTGTACCTTTGAGTGAACCCAGAAATGGGTCGTACTTAAAGAAGTACTATGCATGATTCATTTGTGCACTAGTACTTGTATTTTATGTATCATACTGTGTGTGTGTGTTACTTTAGTTTTGCTTTTGACGTTATCTGGTCTCTGCCCTTACGTGACGTTGTGTTTGATTGCCAGATGTCGGAGTTTTCGCTACCTTATATTGGCTTCGCCGATGGTGCTAGCCGTAGTACTGGGAACCTAGCTTCAGCTGCTTGGGCAATCTATGCCCCAACAAACGAGCTTATATCTTTACGAGGTGTATGTCTTGGCCGAGTAACCAATAACATCGCAGAGTATAGCGCCATTGTTGAATTACTAGTTGATGCTATCTCTCTCAGAATTCGTCATTTGGTTGTCCAACTTGACTCGCAGCTGGTAGTACTACAACTGAGTAATGTATATTCTATTCGAAGTCCTACTTTATTAATGGTATATTTGCGAATTCGCCTCTTAGAACGGTATTTTGATCATATTGAATATCAACACATTCCTAGATGTCTTAATACATTGACAGATGCTTTAGCTAATTATGTATTGGACAGGCATTTAAATCATTTATAAATCAAACACATTAAAATGTACACAATGTAAAGTAAGCTGGTAGAAGCCGTGTATATATATAACAATCAAAGTTTGTTTTTACAAAAAATGTTTGTCCGAAGACCAAAATATCAAAAATGAAGCCCATATCTTCTACATAATGACATCAAGGATGATGTTCACGATAACACACTAATGTCCTAGCAACTCTGCGGAGTAGTCGACCCATAGAGGCAGAGACTCCCATAGTGTGATGATGATCGTGTCGTGGAATCTCCTCTAGAGTCATATCTGGAACGTCGGCCATCAGACCCTCTAAGTTTTGCTCCACTGTCAGATAGTCCTCGGCGTACTGTGGAACTGCTACTACTTCCTCTCCTCGACACTGGACAAGAGAACTACCAGCAGGTCTATATGCCCCAATGTCTGTGTTATCAATAAAAATTTGGTGTTAGTCTTCAGATAAATCTATAAAACAAAAAACATTTAAATATGTTAAAAATACAAAAAACATTTAAAAAATTAAAATTGGTGTACTTCTTACCGAGGTCTCCCCACTGTGCATCCTCAGGCAGTGCAAGGTAGGGATCACCATGGAAATCTAAGCCAATGTATGCATAATCTTCTACCATCATCACTTGGCCTTGAAGCCAGTCGAAGAACATATCGTCATACCTGACAATCGGTCATGCCACACGTCTGGCCATGAGTTGGCACCATCATAACATCCTTGGGTCCCTGGGACCTGGAAAGTGCCACTCAGCCTAAAGCCTAACCACTGGGACCCTCTCATAGAAGAAGGAAACTAAAAAAGATCCATACCCAAACTGTTTTAGATCTCGATGCCTGCATTTGGTCAGTTGTTTTTTAAGACTGCGTAAAACTGCATCAGCCCAGTTGAATACCCGAGGCTCAGTACACTTGATGGAATACTGAAAATAGCTCTGCAGAGCCATATGTGGGAAATCACTTCCTGCCATCCAAGCGATAGTAAAGAGAATGGTACGGAGAGTTATATCAGTCACTCCCCAAATGGCCACTTTCCCTTTTTGTCGTTCAGCCTCAGGCACACAGTACTGTGTGCAATACTCACTCATTTTTAAACCACCCCTTCAGCTACCGGTCAAACTGACATAGGACCCTCATATGGATAACCCAGTCAAGAAATAGATGTCGTCGATGTCTATAGTCAAGGTATGATCTCCCACGATGAAGACTTGTTGATCTGGGTCCCACATTCGGATCAAGTACTCTAGCAATCGAACTTGGGCTCTCATGCCCGGGATGCGGAAATATTTCAGGAGACCGCAATTTCTTAAGGAAGAAATGGTTTGAGGGTGATTTTCGGCGTTTGTATTATCTTCCTCGTGTTCTCGTTCTCTCCATTCGAGCACCATGATGATGGTTATAAACCTACATGGGAAACATATGAAGATAGTTAATAATCTTAAACATGGGAAAAATTCTTTATTTTGGCTAAACATTGCATAAAATTTTAAACTTTGATCTGTTCACAGGTGGCCTATGGCACACAGTGTGAACTTCTCGCATGCTTCCTTAGGCCCACGTATGAGAATGAAGCATTCTCGCAGGCCCCGTATGGGCAGCCTGCGAAAATTCCTTTACACGCATAGGGTTTGAAAAATGGACTTAAAACTTGAAATTTAACCAATGAAATCATGAATTTGAACCATGAAAAGATAAAGAATGGAGAGCTTACCAAAACACCACAGACGGCTCAAGGAATGATGGCCCGAAGCTCCCGAAAATCGACGATGAAGGTAGAAGGTAAAATGGAAGTTTTTGCACTCAAATGGTAAAAGGGTAAAATGATATGGTAAAATGTGTTATGGGTTTATTTTAATTACTTTTTTACTATGTCAAAAGTGGATTTTTTATATTTATTCATTATTTAACCCTAATTGCTAATGAGGAAATGAGTGAAATGAATTGCAGGTATGAAACATGGAGGGTTATGGACGATTTTTTTTTGGTGTGGTATAGTTTTAGTTGTTTTCTATGGTTTTGATATAAAACCTCAAGCACTTTTTATCCATTCTTGCACTTGTCAAAAATATAAGAACGTGATCGAGCGTTGTTTTATCTCTTTTCTGGGCTCGTTTTGGTTATACGAAAAAGGAACCCCCCTGGAGTTATCTTTAAGCTCTTTTCAGACTCTCTAAATAGGAAAAGATTGCCGAGCGACCTTGCTATTTTCACGCTCGATAAAGTATTTGAAGTATGCGTCCTTTGAGTGATAGTTTAACCCTTTTTCGATCTCGTTGGACTACTTTACGAAAAAGGAACTGAGAGAGTTCTCTTTTAAGTGTTTTTCCGAACTCTATAATCTTGAAAAACCTTCGAGTTTACTATCTCTGGACTCGTTAAACAAACATTGATAGACCCGTAATGGGACCGAACCACTCCTTCCTAGGGTTCGTTAAAAATACTCCGAGGGAATCATCTGAAGGATGAGCTTATATCAACAATAATATGTGATCCTCTTCAAGCTTGCGTAAAAATAAAGAGGTACTTGCCAGAAATGGTGGGGGGAAATTTGGGAAAGGGATATGTTGCATCTTTGTATTAATTGGCAGTAAGTGTCGCTCTTGAACATGACACCCCCTATTCATCATCTGAAGCTGGTTTGGGTAATCCATTTGTCTCTCATTCGATTTGATATCAAGGTCATTCCATGTATCGTCTTTGAGTCAATGCTGCCAAATCATTGGTCGTGTCATCCATATGTTCAAGAGAAGTCTGTCTAAAACCTCTATTTGAGTCGGCCATCTGTAGTTTTCCATTCATTCCGTGTCGGCATTCCCTGTGTCCAAAGTCCAATTGCCACATACTCTGTTTCACTTTCAAAATCTGTTACTCATTTTGTGTCATTGATGGGGGATACATCAAGGCCCTCCTGTGACGAGTCTTGTTCCGTCGACTTCAGCACATTATCCGGAATCAAGACTTAGAAATTATTCAGTACCTTGGAGCTTGCATGCCTCAATGGAAAGTTCCTCGCTTTTGACAGTGGGTTTACATCATTGACCCCTGATCAAGAGATTTCATTGGGTGTTCGACATCAACTCATTTATTCACAGTCGATGGATTGTACTGTCGTACCTTGGGAGTCATTGACATCAATGGTGATTTCCCTCGCACTTGTTAATGGTTACATCAATGACCGGTAATCAAGTGGTTTCTACCATGTTCGACTTCGACACATGTAATCACATGGTTAGATTCGTACTTTGAGCGATGAGATTGAATACCCTGGATAGTGCCTTTGTGATCCAGGTTGCGATGGAGCATGTATAATTTGCGACACATAGATCCACTGTGTATGTTTCGTGGCTATGTCGTCTTGATTGAAAATTTGTCGCACAGATCCATAGTGTATTCAGGTGGCTATGCTATATTATGACTGCATGGATCCACAGTGTATGATTGGTGGCCATGACCTTTGTTTATGATGTCATCAGTCTATGATCTAAGTATGGGAATGCCTACCTCAGGAATTGGGATACATGATATTATGTTTATGCTTGGATGTTTGCAGGTCTCTGATTAGATGTGCTCTTGGTTCTTGACACACACATGCAGCTTACAAAATCTATCGACTGTCACTGATTCCACTCTCAAACTTTGGGGGGCATTCTTTTATCCACAATTTTGGTCATCGTGATGATAGTATGATAATATTATGATGATGGAAAATCAAGCTCTTCACTAAGAACAATTTCCTGAGAAAAAGTTGCTCTTGTCTATTTCCAGAAATCATATTTTTCAAGAAGTTCGCAGGTTGCCTATATATTCACCTGCGAGAATGCCTATTTCTCGCAGGCTACATTAAGCTGGAGTGAAAGAAGTTCACATTGTACATAGTTTCCAAGGTGCAAACATCTTCTTAAAGAGGAAAAAGATGAAGTTCTCGAGCCTTCTAGAAGGGAATCTTCAAGAAGAATGAGTTGGCTAGCGAATGGTTATCTCAGTACTGACTTTCCTGATATCTTGGGATCATTTCCTATCCAAGTAACTAAACTATCTTCTCCTATATATTGAGAATATTGCTCATGGAAAAGGTTAGAAGCAAGCTAGCAAGAGATTGATTGGACAATTAGTGCAAGACTGTATGGAGGATTGATGCTACAGCAGCAAGAGACAACACCAAGGTCATCAAAAGTGGTTGATTTTCTTCATGCATGAGCAAGTGTGTGTGTCACATCTAGGAGCAATCGAAAGGAGACCTATGACATCAAGGCTCAGGTTGTAAGTTTCACTTTAAATTAATTCAATACTTAATATGTCCCTTTCCCATAAAGATGATGTCACTTTATTACATAACTCCTTGATCATATGTATAGACTAGCTATTGAATATATCGATTTGCCTTTACTTCGATTGGTTTGTACTGTTGTGATCTGGATGGTGCAAGAGCATTGGAGCAAATCTTGGAACAACAGAGACCTAAGGAATGCGTTCATAAGGTATGTCCATAATCCTTACCTCTTAGTTCATTCAATAGGCTAGATCTAGGGAAAGAGTATTATTTTGTCCTGTTTTGTTCTAGATCCAGGTGGATCTAGGGAGATTGGTTTGTGTCCGCACTCATGGATTTATCCTGAAATAGAGAGAGATTGTGAATTGTCGGTATTTTGGCGCATCGGATATCGGAGGTTGGAACCCCAAATGCTTAGTGTCACGAGCAGCGAAGACGCAATAGAGAGAAGTCCTGATAGCGTAGGGAGAAGTCAGCGTTGACTGGCACATCAGATCTCAGGAAGTTGAGAGTACATTGAGCATTCATGAACTGCGAATCCGTGAAGTTCTGATCCTCCGAGTGTAGAAGAGGAGGATTACACGAAGTGAACTGTGGGTGTATATTTCCCGATAGGGAAATAGAAGAACCGTCGAGTTCTTCGGGCCGAAAGGAAAGAAGGTCCTGTGAGAGTGATCGTGCTCCGAGGAGTGTGGTCAGATTTCTATTAGTGATCTAGTTCTGGAACATATGAGGAAGGAAAGGTTCCCAAGGGGAACATACAACAAGCTAAAGATGAAGAAAATTGGGCCATGTAGAGTCCTAAAGAAACTGGGAGAAAACGCTTATGAGATTGAGTTTCCGGATGAGATCGGAATATCTCCGACATTCAATGTTTCAGACTTATATCCATATAAGGATGAGGAAGCAGGAGCTGGAAGTGATGAACAACTAGAAATTCAGTGGCAAAAGCAGATGCCAATTGCAGAGAAGCCACAGATGGAGCGTATACTAGACAAGAGAGTTAGCAAAAGAACCTGAGGGAAGCAATACTTTGAGTATCTGGTGAAATGGAAGAATCACCCAGTGGAAGATGCCAGCTGGGAAAGAGAAGCAGTAATTCAAAAGCATGGAAAGACTGTGCAGGAGCTCAGGGACAGGATCCCATGAAAGTTTTCAAGCCGAGGAGTATGATGCAGGAGCATCGCCAACTCAGCAAGCGAGCCAGCATGGAAGACAGTGAACAACTGGACAAGCCCAACTAAAACTTTTTAAATTTCATTCAAGATGATGTGCCAATGTTTAAATGATGCATTTATGAAAGCGCCTTTTGTATGTTGTATCATACCTCAAGCCATACGCTCTTGTCTAAAATAGATAGAAGGCATTTAATAGATTTAATGCAGGTAGATAGGATTTTATTTCCAGATTAGACAGTTTTAGAGTTCAAGAGGGAAAATGGATATAGACACCCTCATTGTATCATTGTAACATTAGAATCAAGCATTCAGAAGAGAAGAGCAAGCAAAAAAATTGTGAAGAACACCCATGTACAGACATTTGAATTAATAGAAGACAGTTCTAGTTCAAATTCATGGCTGGTGTTGTTTCTCTGTGTATGTGGTTTATGTGCTCATGAATGTTTTTTTTCTGGTTATGCATTTGCTTGGTATATGTTGTGCATGTGATTTTAGGTTTTAAACTGAAGTTTGAGAAGAAAGAGAATAATTTTAAATTGTTTTTCTATCTGAGCCAGGAGATTCCTGCAAAGAGTGCAGTTGAATTCATCCTCAAGGAGTGCGTTGATGAAGGCTCAGTAGATTAGCTTTTGTTCTTATCCACCCAGAAGTCGATTTGGGTTGTTGCAGCCATGCGAGGAAGGTGCAGGCTGAAGAAGAAGTCTCATTTGTTAATCTGAGCAAAGGGAGGTTGAAGACTGCTGCTGCAGAAAGTGTGCAGAGTCTGAAAGATTCAACACTTGAGAAGTTGTTGAACGCCGAGCGCAAGGAGTGGGCGCAATTTCCTCTAAAGAAATCAGAGTGGAAAAGATCAGGAGGTATAGTTCCTTCGTGATATCATTGAAAGAGAGCACGGGAGGTTTGATCGAAGAAGGGTCAAGCAGGGGTTTTCAGGCGCAGGCTTGAAGAACTAGTCTTGAGAAGAAACACTTAGTCATTTCAGAGAAAATCTTATGGAGTGGAATTGACGGTTAGGATTCACAGATGGAAGCACGAAATCCTGTCGACCGTTAGATCTCAAGAGAGTTGCACGGGTTTAATCCTGAAGGAACAGAGGAAGACCCTGGAGACTCAGAGTTCGAGATATCGGGGTTTTCGTGGTCGTGGAACTCTTGTGGAAAGCAATCGTGATCCGCAAAATCCCGAGAGGATCAAGGTCATGGATCACAGTAGGGATACATGTCGCGAGATCTCGGGGAGTCGGGATTCGACATTTCGGGGTTCTCGCATACAACAGAATTGCAGTAGGAAAAACCACGATTTCAGGAAATGCGACGGTCCCACAGTCAAGCCATTCCAGTGGAGGATAGGTGTCGGGAGGTCAGCTCTGTAGGGAGATGGCGACAGGTGGCATCAACATATCATGAGCTCAGAGGTTCGCGAGTTGGAGCCACAAATATTTGCGTCAAAGTTTGCGAAGTCGCGAGAGGCGATATCTTGGCAATCGTCGATTATCGCGTGGGGCCACAGAGCACAATAAAGAAGGACAGGTGGCATCAGAAGTCAGATATTGGAGATCCCAAAGGCGTGAGTTCTGTGAATTTCGATTTCACGAAGCCCAAATTTCCGATAGGGAATGGGCCGTGGTCTCGTGGACTGGCAGGTCACGCGGGAAGGGAGTAGCTGGAGGGGTTAAGGCTGTAGTGAGAGTGTCTTCGCAGATCGGGAATCGAGGATTCACGAGGTGAGTAAACTGTGACCTTGCATGTACCGATTTCCTGACGGAACAATCTCCGATAATAGGAAAGGAGTACGGGAAAATATTCATTGGGTTTCGGGGATTTTAGACCTGAGTGCAGGACTCGCAACTTCGCGAGGTCCAATTCTCCGATAGGCAAAAGGAGATCGTCAGGAGAGCATCCTGTGGGGTATAAGAGTCCCGATAAGGGATTTGAAAGAGCATTTTAGCTCTTCGGGCCTAGGGAAAGAAGGTCCTGGTGGGAGCGAGCATGCCTTGGGTGTCGCATTTGCGTCATCAATCCTTGTCTTCCATGATCTGAAGTTAGAAGCCCCTTCTAGCTTGTTTTCTAACTTCATAGAGTAAGTCATGACTTCTTTGACTTGGTCAACCTTTGACTTTGAAAAAAAACTCAAACTTGACGTCTTAGCTTGATGAGAGTACCAAGAGGTGCACTAGGTTAAGGCTCACTAGGCTATTAGAAATTAGGTCAATCTCTTCACTTAAGGTGCCTCAAAAAGAGGGTTAGGGTTTTTTTGCTGTAGAAAAATATTTGACTGCAACTGCAACTGTGACTAAGAAAATCCTCCCAATGTATCTTTCAGTGGTTAGACTATCTAAAGATAGTGTGGACCCATAACCTATTAGAAATAATAGGTGTGCTCATTTCACCATAGACATTATAACAATATTGTCACCCAACCATAGGCCAAAGCCACCCCCGATCACCTTAACCTTGACAAAGAATAATTCTAGAAGCAAACCCTAGGTGTAATATCCAATCAATGTAGCGTATGTCTCTCTAGAGCTAGCACACAAGGCAGAAAGTCCAAACTTATTGATGGGCGAAAATGAACGCTCGTCAACTGGAAGAGTTGATCTGATCCAGGGTTGTCTAAATAACCCAAGCTGTTTGGGATGATCCACCTCGACGAGTTTAGCAGCTCCGTTGGCCGATCTAAGTCCTAGGAAAACGAAAGAAAACTAACTAAAGGAACTAATCTAAATGAAAACAACAATTAAAGAAAACTATAAACAAATATGAAATGTATATATACAGTTTACTAACTAGTACTAAAGAGAAATTGTCCTACTTATTAAACGTTCATCTTATCAACATAATTAGATCTCAATTATTTACAGCACTTACAGAATACAAATTTTGATCTAAATTTTCAAAAATCATTGGTAAAATGCCTTATGGCAGCGAAATCATTATTTTTTATTTTTATAATTTTTATGAAAAAAAGAATCAAATGAAAACTATCTACACTGAGAAATTAAAATAATAATCTGTACTATAAAACTTAACTATATATCTAACTACACTACTGAGAATTATCAAATTTATTAACTATCAAATTGCAAATAACAATCTAACCTGAAGTAACGCTTCCTATTTGTCCTGTGCTCAGTACTCGATTTAGTTGTTCGATGGGAGGAAACCCACACCAGATTCTCCGCAAGCTTCTTGTAAACATGAAGTAGTAGTGCTCTTTGAATATTAATGACAGAACAAACAAGACATAAAATGACAACAATCTTATAATTTACAAATCATCACAATTAGATAAATCCCTGTGCGAATATCTGTACAGAACAGTTCATTTAATTAAGAAGATAAACCTTTACTCATTAAATTGAAATAGAGTAATTCTTGTACTAAAACTGAGATACATAATACATGGACAGAATTTAAATCACGACGCATTAACCTGTAATAAGTCTTGATATCTAAAGTAGTCAATGACTTAGTCACAAATTATAATGCACAAAAACTAAACGAAAGTATGATAGATTGAAAGCTAAAGCTGTTACAAAAGATCCAATTCCATTCGATTCTGTATCATCATAAATCCATAGTCCTATTCTCCCAATAGTGATGGGTTCATTACAAAAATAAATGAGTATATAAAGGCCATAGGGTAAAACATCCCTGTGGGAATTATCAAAAAACTATTTACAAAAAATCTGGGAACAATCTCCCAAGTTTCTATTTCTGCCTATGAATAACAACTTAAAACAAAACTATATCACAAAAAGCATGTTCTAAACTGCCACAACATGTCCAATTTGCCACTGAAATTCATAGGTAGCTGTAGGTGGACAAGAATAAACGAGTTTAGATAATGTTTTATTTGTAAAATTAACAAAAATCTAAATTTTAAGACTAGCCACAGAATCTCACGATTTTGTAGCTGGTCTTATTTACAAACAAAATCATTTTTAATCAATCCAAATGATAATAGAAATATATTCGACCTATTAAACAAACCTTTGATTACTAATTGAAACAAAGCAAATTATTCACGCCACAACAAACCAAAACTTTTATGCAAATTGAGAACAAACGAAATAGTAATTGGATCCATTTCAACCGAAACAGACTATAAACGAATATCAAACAAATCTTTGGTACAAATTCAATATATATACAATATGTCAATCCAACACTTAACATAATCATTTTTAAATCCAAAATTAACAGAGTTGTTTTTTCGAATCAATAGATTACATTATATTTATCAAACCAATCTTTGATATTAATGCATCACATACACAAAATATTATGCTAATTCAAACATACAAAATCATTTTAAAATCAAACCAAACAGAACCGAATCGAGCTAACTCAGAGCCGACACAATCCAAGAACAAAAAAATCGTATTAATCTAGGACATAGCTATACTCGATTTTAGAAAACAAATATTTAAGGCAAACAAAATAGTTTATACCAATCCATAACAAAATCTTTTATACTAATTCAAATAAAAACGAAATCATTCCTAGAAATTCGAAGTAAACATAACCGTTTCTAAATCTATTAAAACAAACAGAACTAATTGAGAGCAAACATAATCGGGAATGCTAGTTCAAACCAAATCATTCAAAATCGATGTTGAAATAATCATACCTAGCTTGTCGGAAAACGTTTCATTCAGGATAGCTTTGAGTTGACAAAGGCCGTAGCTGCCTCAACATTTCTGAAGACAATTGAACCCGTAATATTTTGCTTCTTCTCATTGGCTTGTAGCCTGTCTCTTTCTTTTGACAAAATAGTAACTTGTTCCTCTAATGATTTAATCTTAGATTGCAACAGGGGAACATCCATGTAGTAACGTTCAAGCCAAGAATTGCATTGAGTACACGGTGATTGATCGGGCCTTGGCATTAGGGGCAAGGGTTCGTTCAAGTTACTAGTGGTTCTGCTGTGAAGATTAATTCCCAGGAAGTTAGGGTCACTCTTGAGGCACGGAGGTAAGTTGGAAACATAGTCGTAAGGTTCCACCGAACAGAGACCATGAGAGTAAGGGTATTCCTCAGCCAAGAAGCATTCAATCTCAGAGTCTGAATCCTCGCTCAAGACAATAGGCTTTTGGTCAGTGTTGTACTTGGGCTTGTTCCGGGCACATCTAGATATCCATTGTGCATTCTTATTTCCCTTACTGTTGACACCAATATCACCTTTTCCTTTATTCCTTACAGGCCTCTTGACGGTCTTAGTATTGTCTTTAGCACACGGGTCGGCCATGGTATTGAGTAGGTTAATGTTGGGGAAAATCGAGGGTTTGACAGGGGGTAGAAGGGTAGGAGGTGGCACGGCTAGCCCAACCAGAGTTTCAGTGACCACAACCTTGTCCACTTGGACACACTCGGGTGTGGAAAATCCATTCCTTGATAGGAAGGCTTGCCAACAGTCACCACTGAGCTTTAAATGGTGAACGATAATGATTTTGATCAAGCAGTGATGGAAACGGTTGTTATCATCCTTCTCACGCTTAAATCATTTGGACATTTTGTAAAGATTGCATAGGATATAGTGAGGCATGTTCAGAGGGTAGTCTATAAAATTCATAAGCAACCTGAGATGATACAGAAATACCAAACCATAATGACCTTTGCAAGTTAGAAACTGCTTAACAATTGCCAATAGATCATGCCACCTGGGCTTGAGGGCAATGACAGACATACCTCTATCACAACTAACAATCTTTCTTGATGTGAATAGGAGCGGCTATGGCACCTCATCCACTTTTGAATTCTTAAACCACCTCTGCCCTTTAGCTGGTAAGCCTGTAGCCGAGCAGAGGAATTCCTCATTTAGCTCAAGTTGTATGTATTCGACCTTAGCCTTGCATCTGTTGAAGGTAAGGGAAAAATATTGGGCTACCGCAAAGTTGAAACCCTCAAATTTTTGGATAAAACTCAACCAACCACTATTCTCTAAATCCTCATGAGCATTGTCAAATAGTAGGAGCGTTTGGCTACCATTAGGTTCTACGCACACCACAGGTGCCATAGGAGAGAGCACACAGTGATCTGGGTAAACGGACAAGGGTTTGGACATGGTATACACAGGATCAAAAGCTCAGGTATTTCCCCAAAACTAACAGAGGTAACCCGGAACAGAAGGCAAGCATTAATGCCTAAGTGTGCAAAGGTGGTGGAGCGAAATAAACCCATGAAAAACAGTCATATCAAAATGTACAATCGACAGCGCTATGGTGATCACTATTGCAATGTGTTAAAAGTAATGCCAATCAAACAATTATTGAAAACTGTGGTAAGTTGACCCGAAAATTTGCACAACAATAGTGTTTGCATGGTTTAAAACAAAGCAATGTTTCGAATACATCACCAAGGATTCGATCATAAAATGTATTCTTTATATGAAACCATTACACTAAGGGTCAAATCACAATTTTAATGCATTGTTATGATAAAAAACAATAGGACATCAAACCACCATCGAATCAAGGACTCAATCACAATCATTAGAATACCATCACAATCTTATAAAAATGAAGTCATATTAACAACAACAACAAAAAAAAATGTCGAATGAGTAAAGGTTTTGGTGTCTTTCCAATTGTGTGACCGTAATTGAATTGGAAATGAAATGAACACATAGACAAGAGTAACCATAATAATCCATTGACAATTTCAATGCCATCGACATGACTTCGAACTCAATTTTTTCACACTTGTAGTCGTGAAAACGAGAACAAAAGGTAGTTGTGCAAATGCGCAAGATAATAGTGTTATTTCATTCAAAATATTGCGATGAGAATCAAGGGTTCCAAAACACTTGTGTAGGAAGCTTATAAAGATAGGATAAAAGTGTGAAATGGCTGCCAACAATGGTGACACACTGGTAGAAGCAGTTATCTCTGCCAAAAGAACAAATTCAGATTATGATAATAAGGATAATTCTAACTCAAAAACAACCATAAAATTGTTTAAACATCATTATTAATGAAATATTACAGTAGTGCTTAAAGGACGAAAACTAATAACAGTCTTAATACAAGCGAGCCACGATATTAAAGATAAATCCCCAATATTGTTGACAGAGCCACTGCTACCAGCAGGCATCCATAGCCTCAACAGGGTTTCCATTTAACCCACTCTGACATATGTATCCTGCCAAGAAGTTCCAGATCAGAATGAAGGACATTTTGAGGTCAAGAGATTTCATACTTATGAATTTTCATACACCCAACATTGCTTCGCTGCCAGCAGGCTTGTTCAGTACCCTAACGAAGTTGTCTTGGCGCCATGCATGCATTTACCCATTGCCAGCAGAGATGTTCAGCATCCCGGTGGGTTTACAAGCACTTCCCACAGCTCTTTTATGATTTATTTGGTTTTTAAAGATATATAATTGAGTGGGGTGACGCTGAAAATTATGTTATTTTGACATATTTTTTACAGACCTTGAAAGAATTTTTTTTTAAAACTGTCCTTCATTAAGATTGAGAGATGGTTTGTTTACAAAACCAACCTTCTAAATCAGGGAGACATCTTCTGACTTATTCCCTTAAGGAACAGGGACAACATAGAAAGATAATGGATGATCATGACAAGATTTACTCACAGATCGAAATCAATTAAATTATTTCAAACAATAGTCTTTGCTCAACGCAGATGTAAATTTCAGAAGAATATTATAATTGATGTTTAGACAATTTTTTTTTTGTTTGTTAATTTGTGCGGGACCTGTTGGCTACGCGATTAACCTGTGGCTTGAGAAACCGCGACTCAGGGGCATCTAAGCCGTCAAAATCACCCGGGGATCACACCCAGCCTGAGCCACACCAACCCTTAACATGGTTGGATTTTTTGTCCCCGTAGGTTTCGAACATGTGACTTTAACAACACAGAGTGGCTTAACAACACACTCCGTCACCGACTATCCTACACCTCAGGGACATGTTTATACAATTTTTTAGCATTCATTTCAATGAAAGAATTTTTTGTTTTCTTTGTCTGAATAGTTCAAAATGCAGGTATGTGTATTTCCAAAAACAAAACTGATAAGCGCAAGGGGAAAAATCAAAACCAGAAAAGTAAAAGAAAAGAAAAATAAAAGAAAAATATTTACACAGTATACATAGGGTTGTCATCAAGAGAAATATCTTTTCAGAGCTTGGTCATTCACCGGATAGGTGTCTGGCTGTCCCTCTAGACTCTGTAATCGGAAAGAGCTGGGACCCAATTTCTCAGCAATTAAAAATGGTCCAAGCCATAAGTTCTAAAACTTCATGTGCTCTCCCTTTCCCTCATGCGGTTTGTCCCATTTCAAGACAAGGTCACCTACTTCGAAGTTCCTATCAGAGGCAGAGTTAGAATCAAACCATCTTTTGACCACTAGTTGATGCTGATCTAACTTACATTTATCTTAGGCTCTTACCTCTTCTAGTTTCATTAAAGTGTTAATTCGGTTTTCCAAAGGGGGACAATCTTCTTCTTGTATTTTCTGTGATAGTTGTAGTGAGGGAAGAAGAATATGTGGTGGCAGAATTGCTTCTCTGCCATAGACAAGAAAGAAGGGAGAGTTACCTACAACAGTCTTTGGTGTTACCCTATCAGCCCAGATTGCGTTTAAAAGAGCATTATGCTAGTTTTTGTGATTCTCAGATACCGTTCTCTTGATGATTTTAATCAGATTCTTATTTGTTGATTCTGCCAATACATTGCCCTAAAGGTAATAGCTGGTAGCATACTTCAATTTAATTCATTTTTCTAGAGCGAACTCGCTCATCTCAAGAGACGAAAAATAAGAATCGTTATCGAATACTAAACAGTGATGGATACCAAAACGAGTAATAATATTTGAATTTAAAAAGATAATTACCTGAATGGTATTCACAGTTCTTAATGTGGAAGCTTCAGACCACCTGGTGAAGTAATCTGTGGCTGCTATGATAAACTTATGCTACTATGAGGATGGCGGATTGATTGGACCTATAATATCAAGACCCCACTGCTGAAAAGGGGAGTCTACTGAGATAGGTTGTAAAGGAAAGGCTGGTTTCTGTAACTGCCCTGATGCTTTTTGAAAAATAATACACTTGCGGCACAAGGCATGGGTGTCTCTAAAAAGTGTGGGCCAGTAATAACCAGCTCTCAAAAATTTATGGGCAGTGGTGTCACCACCAAAGTGCCCACCAGCTTCTCCTGCGTGCAATTCTAGTAAAACTTTTTCTGCTTCATCTTTCTCAAGATAACGCATTAGTACTCCATAAAAATTTTGACGAAACAAAATACAATTAATCAAATGAAAGGAGGCAGATTTTAATCTTAACTCTCTTCTTTTGGTGGGATCCAGGTGACAGGGGGGTAACCCATGTTCAAGACAGAATTTTATATCATCATACCATGGACTGACAGAGTTTTGTGCACAACAGATTGCATTTTGACTGTGTTGTCCTAGGTTAGACATATCGTTTTCTTCTTGCTGTCTCGTTGCTGAATAAAAAACTAACTTGCATAACCCTTGGCCTCTCACTATTTGAGATGGGGTGATTTCTATGTTGTACTCCTGCAAGGAAGTGACCCAGTTCACCCTCTTTTCGCCTATTTCTTTCTGCACTAACAGGTTTCTGATGGCTGGGTAAGGGACAATAATTTTCGTCCTAGATTTCAAAAGATAAGATAGGAAGTACTTGACTGCTTTAAAAATAGTGTAGGCTTGCTGATCTACTGCTGGGTAATTAAGTTATGTGCCTTTGAAAGAAGAGCTCATAAAGGCAATGGGTACTTCATTGTTTTCAATGTTCTTTTGAGTTAGGACAGTAGTGTAATAGTGGTCAAAAGCAAATGTGTAGAGCGTGAAGTCTTGCGAAAAGTTGGGGCTCATGAGAGAAGGAGCATTTATTATGGCCTTTTTTATTGAATTAAAAGCTTGATTTTCTAAGGGTCCCCAATGATATTGTGTGGCTTTCTTAATTAAATTCTGTAAAGGTCTCACCATCTCGGAGAAACTGGGAACGAATCCTCTGACGAAGTTTATCTGGCCTAAGAAAGACTGCATGGACTTTTTGGATGAGGGAGGGGGAAGTTTCGAGATGACTTGAGTCCTTTCAGGGTCGATAATCATCGCTTTGCTTGACACAATAAATCCTAAGATTTTACCTTGTTCTACTACGAAGATAGATCTTTTAGGATTTAAGGAAATGTCGTATTTACGACATCGCTGTAGAACGACTCTTAAATGAGCTACATGATCATTTTTTTTTTTGAAAATACAGTAACATCATCTAAGTAAACTACGATGGATTGATTGATTAAGCCTCGGAAAGCGATGTCCATCACTCTTTGGAAAGTAGCACCAGCATTAATCAGTCCAAAGGGCATTTTCCTGTAAGCGTAGGTGCCCCATGGAGTGCGGAAGGTAGTTTTAAGTTGGTCTGGAGGAGACATCAAGACTTGGTTGTGCCCTGAAAAACCATCCAATAGGGATAGTCTCTCAAAACCAGATACCTATTGAAGGATCTGTTCCATGGGTGGGACAGGGTAGTTTTCTTTATCAGACGCTCTATTAAGGTTTCGGAAATCGACGCATAGTCGAATTTCCCCATTTTTCTTCCGGACAGGGACAAGGTTAGAAACCCATTGTGTGTGCCTAACTGGGAAAATTATCTTATCATTTAGGAGTTTATTTAATACTTTTTTGACGGTCAGTTCGAGCTTAGGGTGCATTTTTCTCAACTTTTGTTGAAAGGGTAAGGTTTGGGGTTTCATAGGAATGACATGTTGTATGATGTTAGGGTAGAAAGTTTTAAGGTCATCATACGTCCATGCAAAAACATCTTTAAATTCTTTAAACAATTTAATAAATGCGAATTTTTCTTGTTCAGAACACCCTACTCCTAAATTAATGCATTGTGGATTGTCATTAGCTCCCAAGTTTACTTTTTCATACAATAACGAGGAACTATTGGTTTTACAGTTGACCATTTTTTTGAATTTATCTTGAAGATCATAAAATTTTTCTAATCTAACTACATATTTAGGGATCGAATTTACCATGTCCGATGAAGATTCAGGAGATCTCGGATCTGGTATTACCGTGAAATTGTGCAAATTGTCGTCGTGAGTGCATTCGTTGATCACCGCACCTTGGAAAGTTTCTTCCATATGCAGGAAGCTAATAATCTGTTGATCGTCATCAAAGACTCTCCAATTCGTGATGTTGTCGGGAACGAATGGCCTGAACAACAGTTCGATGGAGAATGCATTCGGGGACAATCCTTCTGCAAAAAAGTGTTTGGAAGCTACGTTACCTAATAGATTAGCTTCATAATTATTCAATCTAGGAACATAATTTATATTGAAAGCAGAAAACTTATTCATTAAATTCCATACCTCCGATTGGTAGCTTTTAAGATGTTGAGATAGACAGTGGATAGAATCTCTTACTTGTCTTACCACGATTTCTGAATCGCCAAAGACAGTTAAATTTTGAATGTTCATATCTAAATCTTTTCTGAGGCCCTGCAATAAAGCCTCATATTCTGTTGTGTTATTAGTACATTCAAATTCTAACCTACATGCAATCAAGGTTTTGTTACCTGCTGGATCAATAACAACACAGCCTGCACCTGCTCCTTTTTTGGAATTTGACACGTCAAAGTAAAGAGACCAAATTTGATTTTTATCGGGTGCATGAGACCATTGTGTAGAAGTTGATGGCTGCACATATGCTACAATCTTGGAATGTTGTTCTGGGTTGGTGATAGCTGAAGTCTCGGCCATGAAATTGTCGAAAAAGGTATCCATCCCTTGTATTTCGGGTGATTCGGCAGAAGGTGTAAATGGCTCATTGGGATCATTTAAATCCGTGACTGTGATCTTTAGGTAGCGTTCACGATTTACCTTGATCTTGTTAGGCTTGCCATTTTCGGGCAGCCACAGGTCAAACCAATCCGTCGTGAAGTAGCCGTGTAGCTGCTCTGACCAGTCCCTGCTTAAAAACAGACCATACACTTCTGGAATATCCACAACAATAATATCAATTACTTGATGAACTTTGGGGTTAGACGATAATCTTATAAGTACATTCCTTAATTCGCCTATAACTTTAACACTAGTTCGATCAAGTTGGATGATTTTTAAGGTGGATGGTTTGACTTCAGCATTAATCTTCTGACATACAGACCATGGCATCACATTGGATGACACTCTTGAATCTACCATACAATTGTGCACGTTCCTATTAAATATTTCTAAAGTTAACAAAAATGGAGGTACATTTATGCGAGTATTAAGTGTAGAAGCTTGTGGCTTTTTACTCGCACTCTCTAAAGCTAATTTATCTACATTTGTTACATTATTTACAGAAAGACTTCCTTTATCGTGAGGATCAAGATTATTTTTAGCAGAAGTCTTTTGAGGAACTTTGTTCTAAACAACCTTGCTTGAATTACCATTTTTGCTATTCTCTGCGATATTCCGTAACATTTTTTGTAGCAGAAACGAAAATTTTAATAATTCATAAACATAAATGTTATCCCTTAACTTTTTTAGATCTTCGATTAAATCATAATCTAATTTGGGGTTTACATGACTCTGTTTAGTCTCAGCTAGTTTAGATTGCTTTGGGGGAAAAGTTGTAGTGTTTTCGGAAGAAGGTTTGTTTGTTGTCTTACTCCTAGTATTGTAGGGATGTACTGTCTCGAAGTTAGCTTGAAAGATGCTATCCGAGAAGTGTCCAAAAATGTTCGGAGAAGATTCTTCTTCTTCAACTGTCTCTTGTTCAACTACCTCTTCAAGAATCTTAGGAGGCATCAAGTTATCCTGGGCTTCTAGAATGTTTGAAGGGTGAATTGCAGACTTTCTAAATTTAGGCCCTCGGTGTTTGGATTAGGTCGGTTGGTGGGAAAAGGCTTTTTGAACGGGGGTTTGTAGGGCCCTTTGCTCGAATAAGCTTCTTTGGCCATCCTTTTCAAATCTATAACTTGATTTGACAGTTTTTGAATGACTTTAGTTAAGTTTTTTAAATCCGAGCTTTCAGGTTGTGTTTTATTTGGAGAAGGTCTAGGGAGGATTTCAATCTTCTTTTTGGAAGAAGAACTAGTTTTTGGTTCGTTTCTAGTAGTGTCTTTCAAACTAAGGATGTCTTTTTCAATTTTGTTGGCCTCTTTGAAGGCCTCTAACAACGTGGCTTTCTTAGATCGTTTCACCCAAGTGGCTATACTTTGATGCAAGGCTTTAGTATAGTATGATATGATAAGATTCTCAGTAGGCATGGAATTTGTAGGGATTTGGTTCTTAAGTGTTAAGAATCTTTGGTTAAAGTCTTTGATCTTTTCTTTAGGGTTCATTCTTAAACTAGAAATCTCCATGACTAGAACTTCTGGAGAGTTATCGTCTCCGAACTTCTCAATAAAGTAGGATTTGAACTTCTCCCATGACACAATGGTATGGGGTTGCTGGTCAAAGTACCAAGTAGAGGCATTTCCCTCGAAAGTGTAGGGGAACAACCTACAGACTACATCTTCATGCTTGACATTATGGATTCTAATGGCTAACATAAACTTTTTAATGTGATATTCAACGATCTGCTTAGATTCAGGGTCAAACTTGGGAAGCCACTTCTTCGGATGTTTGGGTAAGGGGTGTTGAGGCCCAGGTACGGCTACTGCATCCTGGTCGAGCCAAGGTCTGGCAGGATTTTTCTGGTTGGCCATTGGTGTAGGCGGTGTGGAAGGATGAGAAGAGGAACTGCCTTCGTCAGAAGAGTCTTCTCCAGAAGAAGAAGGAGATGATGGAGGTGGTGAGGGTGGTATTTCAGATCCTCCTGCAGCAAGAGTAAGGATTGGATCTGTAGGGTTCAAAGTGAGGTTAGTGCCTCCAAGTTGTTCTCTGATATCAAAGAAGTCTAAAGGTTGGTCCAAAGGCTGATTTGGTTTCCTTAAATGGGCCAAGGCACTATGTGTTCTTAAGAGAGATTGGCGGACAATCTCTTGTACGTCACCACCTGTAGGATTTGGGGTTACTAATTCAACTGTGATCTGTAGATCGTCGTTTGATGTGGTTTTTGTTTGAGGGATGATGTTATCATTTGAATGACTTCTTGTCAGCATAGGTGAGCGGTTAGGTGGTGGAGGAGTCTTACGACCACCTCGTGCCATTAATAATTTTCAGGCCCTCCTTCTAGCGCCATTTGTTGACAGGCGAAAATGAACGCTCGTCAACTTGAAGAGTGGATCCGGTCTGGGGTTGTCTAAATAACCTAATCCATTTGGAATGATCCACCTCGACGGGTTTAGAGGCTCCGTTGGCCGATATAAGTCCTAGGAAAATGAAAGAAAACTAACTAAAGGAACTAATCTAAATGAAAACAACAATTAAAGAAAACTATAAACAAATCTGAAATGTATATATACAGTTTACTAACTAATACTAAAGAGCAATTGTCCTACTTATTAAACGTTCATCTTATCAACATAATTAGATCTCAATTATTTACAGTACTTACAAAATACAAATTTTGATCTAAATTTGCAAAAATCATTGGTAAAATGCCTTATGGCAGCAAAATCATTATTTTTTATTTTTATAATTTTTATGAAAAAAAGAATCAAATGAAAACTATCTACACTGAGCAATTAAAATAATAATCTATACTATAAAACTGAACTATATATCTAACTACACTACTGAGAATTCTCAAATTGATTAACTATCAAATTGCAAATAACAATCTAACCTGATGTAACGCTTCCTATTTGTCCTATGCTCAATACTCGATTTAGTTGTTCAATGGGAGGAAACCCACACCAGATTCTCCACAATATTCTTGTAAACATGAAGTAGTAGTGCTCTTTGAATATTAATGAAAGAATAAACAAGACATAAAATGACAACAATCTTATAATTTAAAAATCATCACAATTAGATAAATCCCTGTGTGAAGATCTGTACAGAACAGTTCATTTAATTAAGAAGATAAACCTTTACTCATTAAATTGAAACAGAGTAATTGTTGTACTAAAACTGAGATACATAAGACATGGAAATAATTTAAATCACGATGCATTAACCTGTAATAAGTCTTGATATCTAAAGTAGTCAATGACTTAGTCACAAATTATAATGCACAAAAACTATACGAAAGTATGATAGATTGAAAGATAAAGTTGTTACAAAAGATCCACTTCCATTCAAGTTTGTATCATCATAAATCCATAGTATTGTTCTCCCAACAGCGATGGGTTCATTACAAAAATAAATGAGTATATAAAGGCCACAGGGTAAAACATCCCTGTGGGAATTATCAAAAAACTGTTTACAAAAAATCTGGGAACAATCTTCCAAGTTTCTATTTCTGCCTATGAATAACAACTTAAAACAAAACTATAGCACAAAAAACATGTTCTAAACTTCCACAGCCTGTCCAATTTGCCACTAAAATTCGTAGGTACCTGTAGGTGGACAAGAATAAATGAGTTTAGATAATGTTTTATTTGTAAAATTAACAAAAATCTAAATTTTAAGACTAGCTACAGAATCTCACGATTTTGTAGCTGGTCTTATTTACAAGCAAAATAGTTTTTAATCAATCCAAATGATAACAGAAATATATTCGATCTATTAAAAAAACCTTTAATTAATAATTGAAACAAATCAAATTATTCACACCACAACAAACCAAAACTTTTATGCAAATTGAGAACAAACAAAATCGTAATTGGATCCATTTCAACCGAAACAGACTATAAACGAATATCAAACAAACCTTTGGTATGAATTCAATATAGATACAATATGTCAATCCAACACTTAACATAATCGTTTTTAAATCCAAAATTAACAGAGTTGTTTTTTCGAATCAATAGATTACATTATATTTATCAAACCAATCTTTGATATTAATGCATTGCATACACAAAAGATTATGCTAATTCAAACATACAGAATTGTTTTAAAATCAAACCAAACAGAACTGAATCGAGCTAACTCAGAGCCGACACAATCCAAGAACAACAAAATCATATTAATCCAGGACATAGCTATACTCGATTTTAGCAAACAAATATTTAATGCAAACAAAAAAGTTTATACTAATCCAAAGCGAAATCTTTTATACTAATTCAAATAAAAACAAAATCATTCCTAGAAATTCGAAGTAAACAAAACCATTTCTGAATCTATTAAAACAAACAGAACTAATTGAGAGCAAACATAATCGGGAATGCTAGTTCAAACCAAATCATTCAAAATCGATGTTGAAATAATCATACCTGGGTTGTAGGAAAATGTTTCATTCATGATAGCTTTGAGTTGACAAAGGCCGTAGATGCCTCAACATTTCTGAAGACAATTGAACCCGTAGTCTTTTTCTTCTTCTCGTTGGCTTGTAGCCTGTCTCTTTCTTTTGACAACAAAGTAACTTGTTCCTCTAATGATTTAATCTTATATTGCAATAGGGGAATATCCATGTAGTAACATTCAAACCAATAATTGCATTGAGTACATGGTGATTGATTGGGCCTTGGCATTACGGGCGAGGGTTCATTAAAGTTACCAGGGGTTCTGCTGTGAATCTTAATTCCCGGGAAGTTAGGGTCACTCTTGAGGCACAGAGGTAGGTTGGAAACATAGTCGTAGGGTTCCACTGAATAGATACCATGAGAGTAAGGGTATTCCTTAGCCAAGAAGCATTCAATCTCAAAGTCTGAATCCTCGCTCAAGACAATAGGCTTTTGGTCAGTGTTGTACTTGGGCTTGTTCCGGGCACATCTAGATATCCATCGTGCATTCTTCTTTCCCTTAATATTGACACCAATATCACCTTTGCCTTTCTTCCTTACAGGCCTCTTGACAGTATTAGTATTTTCTTTAGCACACGGGTTGTCCATGGTATCAGGTAAGTTAATGTTGGGGAAAATCGAGGGTTTGACAGGGGGTAGAAGGGTAGGAGGTGGCACGACTGGCCCAACCAAAGTTTTAGTGACTACAACCTTGTCCACTTGGACACACTCAGGAGTGGCAAATCCATTCCTTGATAGGAAGGCTTGCCAACAGTCACCACTGATCTTCAAATGGTGAACAATAATGCTTTTGATCAAGCAGTGATGGAAAAGGCTACTATCATCCTTCTCACGCTTAAATCATTTGGAAATTTTATAAAGACTATGTAGGAGATAGTGAGGCATGTTCAAAGGGTAGTCTATAAAATTCATAAGCAACCTGAGATGATACAGAAATACCAAACCATAATGACCTTCACAAGTTAGAAACTGCTTAACAATTGCCAATAGATCATGCCACCTGGGCTTGAGGGCAGTGACAGGTATACGTCTATCACAACTAAAAATCTTTCTCAATGTGAATAGGAGCGACCAGGGCACCTCGTCCACTTTTGAATTCTTAAACCACCTCTACCCTTTAGCTGGTAAGCCTGTAGCCGAGAAGAGGAATTCCTCATTTAGCTCGAGTTGTATGTCTCCAACATTAGCCCTGCATCCGTAGAAGGTGAGGGAAAATGATGCAGGAGCATAAGCTCACAATTCTAGGAGAGCTATGGCTATTGAAAGACAAAACCAAATTTTACCAAAGAGAGTGGGTGCTCTTAAATTACTTGTTGTATTCAGTTAAAATTGAATAAAATGACAAAGGATCTCGAATCCTAACAATGTAATACCTGTAGGAGCAGTTAGGATTACAATTAGAAATTGTAGGATCTAAGGGATTCGATCCAGACTTTGTGGATCTGAAAACCTAAGTTTTGAAATTGTATTTAGGCAAATGAAATCGATTTGTAAAGGGCCAGAGAGAGGTCAGGGGGAACAGGAGACCATGAGAAGAAGTGCACGGGGAATTTGCAGAGGAGAATTTATCAATAAAATTTCTTCCATTGTGCAAATTTTTGATATATGAAAACCCTGCTCGTCTATGTATAACTGTGATATCTTGTACTCAGACGCATTGTCAATGTTGTTTTAATAATCCCTGAAATCGAAGCAAATTGGTCATGAATTGAAAAGAATTTCATTCTGTAAGTATTATAATCAAGGGTGGAGATCAAAGCGGGACTGGAGAGGATCAGAGGTTAACGGTGTGGATCATCCCGAAGATGAACGATCAAGATCTGAGCGGAATCCCATAACAAAGAACCAACGGCCTAGATCGCAGCGGAGAAGTGGAGGCTCAAACTCCAAAGCTTTTGGTGACTTCCGTTGAGGCCACGTGTTTATCATTGTATGGGAGCGGAGAATAAAGGTAAGTACAAAAAGTTTGTACATTGTGTTTTCCGATGGGTTATGGTCATATCGCATAGTCCCGAGGTGCTTGGTACGAAGTATAAAATGATTTCCGTTGGGTACTAGAGAGCACAAGAGGTGCTTAACCTGCCAATTCAATGGAAGTTCTATTTAGTTGATCGGATATACTAATTTTAGCGATAGTTAGCTAAGTTTAGCTCTGTCGACCCCATTTCACTAACACCAGCTGCATTAAGTGGTATCAGAGCGAGATCTGAGATATTGTAGCATTGTATATGAAAGGGAAAATTTATTTTTCACCTTTACCAGTAATCGAGGCAAAAGAAAGTCTGAACAGTGACACTTTAAAAACAGATTTCTTACCCTCAGACATGGCTTTCAGAGTAGGACGAGGTAGAAGAGG
>ML788582.1:150148-167485 GCA_009831015.1 Picea engelmannii | reverse complement strand
GAAAAGAGGCAACAGCGTAATCCTTTTGGTCCTGCCAACTTAGAAGCAGCAATCTCCAGGGTATCCAGTTATATCCAGTGTATGAGACATTGTGTTGAGAATTGGATTGGGTACCGGTTCTATTTTCCCATTCTCTGGTTGCCAATAGAAAGATATAAAATCAGTTACAAGCTGCCTAAAAAGGCAGACACAACAGCATGGCAAAGATTGCAGGAAGTGCAAGGGTTCATAACACTGACAGACAGTACCTCCCACAGTTACAGCTTGTGTAGCTTACATGATCAGAGTAGGTATCCAGACTCGGATTCAGAGTAAGTTGCCTGAGGACATGCAACACCTTGAGCTGGGGGGGATGTTAGGACCACACAATGTACCCTTTTTGCCCATACTTTTTTCCATGATTATACCCTTGATCACCTGTATTTAGACTCATATTATCACTTCATCTGATCATTCCAAGGTATATAACGTCCTTTCTCATTACCATATGTTTAATTTTTTTTGCATGATATTTTACATTACTCTCGTACTGAACTATTGATTAGAAGTGCATAAGTGTCCATAACTGCAGATTAGCATTTGAGGCCTATGCTGAAACACAGAACTGTCCAAGGTCGTTGTTGCTGAACTGATGCTGAAACACGGAGCTGCTACAGCCCCAGGACGCAGATGCTGAAACACGAAGCCGTTACACAGACTGAAGCCCTGATTGCTGAAACACAGTCCGAGGCCCCTGGTGCTGTAACACAGAATTGTCATACAGTCCGAAGTTGCAGAGGCTGAGACACAGAGCTGCTACAAAGCTTAGAACTGCAGATGCTGAAACACAGAGGAGACCGCCAGAACCGACGATGCTGAACACAAGCCATTACAGTTAGCGGTCAAGGCCGACATAGTCAAGAGCGCAATTCACGTGGCTAAAAAAACCCGTGAATTTTGATACTAAAACAGCATCAGCAACGATGAGAAGAAGTTGTTACACCAGCCATAACTGCAATACCTCGTTCAACTCCTGTATTAGCAATCGGTTGCGTAAGAATAGAACATCCTATGCTGATTTAGAAAGAAGATCTGATTTAGGATAGGATTCATATATGCTTTGTAATGATTGTATCAAAGGGATTTCCTCTTTAAATCAGAGGAAAATCACCATTCGAGATATCCCAAGTTTTGATACATTGAAGCAACTCCAGAGAAGCGGGACGTATTCTATTCTTTCAATTTGTAATGTGATATTTCGACAGATGAATATAAAACTGCTTTGAGTATCCTTCTCTAGCTTTTCGTTCAGGGGGATCTTGTGAGAAGGGAGGGCCCACCTTCATCACAAGATTCACCCATTAGATAGAAGCGTGTTAGTATAATTTCTGTTTACGTTTTGTTTAACTGTCGTTTGCTGAAACACTGTTTTAATGAATTCCGCTTTGCCGAAACACTACTGACTCTGTCTTAGTTATTGAATGGAATTTGTAATTCTTTTTATCATTAATCTTGTGTGATGATTTTGTGAGGCTAGCAGAGAATTGGTTAAGGGTCCCTACTCAGACAAAAAGGGATCGGAACATCATACCCTCTGTAGAATTCATTTACTGTTGCATGTGTGCTAGCCAGAGATTTGGTTAAAGTGTTCCTGCTTAGACAGAAAGGGACTACAACACCTTGTCCTCTGTAGATTTCGTTTACTGTTGCATGTGTGCTAGATAGAGATTTGGTTAAAGTTTTCCTGCTCAGACAGAAAGGGACTACAACACCTTGTCTTCTGTAGATTTCCTTTACCTTTGCAAGTGTGCTAGCCAGATATTTGGTTAAAGTGTTCCTGCTCAGACAGAAAGGGACTACAACACCTTGTCTTCTGTAAGTTTCATTTACCTCTGCAAGTGTGTTAGCTCGGGATTGGATTAAGGGTTCCTACTCAGAAAGGAAAGAACCAAAACATCCTGTTCTCTGTAGACTTTCCTTGGTCTTAGCCAGAAACTGGGTTAGAGATCCCTGCTCAGAAAGAAAGGAATCAGACTTCCCTGTTCTCTGTAGACCTCAACCTCACAAGTGTGCTAAAAACAGAAGTAAGGCTCAAGGCTCCTGCTTAGACAGAAAGGAACTAAGTGCTTTGTTTTCTGTTAGATAAGAGTTAATTGTTTTCTGCATTATTGTTTTCATGAAAAGAGTGTTAATGCTGAAGTCTCTGTTTGAGAGTAAGGGTCCTGTTCTCTGATTGCAGAATAGTTGTTCTTTCCCATTGCAAGTATTATTTTAATGTAATCCAAGATTCTTAGATTGATCTTTAAGGAATTGCAATAGGGAAGTTACTTTCCTGTGATTTAATTCAGAGCTTCAGTTCATTCAAGCAAGAATAATTAGTATAAATTTGTTTACTACAACACTAAGTTGCTTTTGGAATTGAGCATATACAGTGCGTGGCTATCTTTGAAATAAAAGACTTCCCTGGGTTGATAATTTATGTTTCACTTGGTTGTTTAAAATTAATTAAGCAATTATAGTGACCAACACCTTATAAGTCAGAGCCCTTTGCAGAAGATGGATCCTTCCAAATTTTTTAGCCCATGAGTATAAATGAACAGATTCAGAAGCTTATGAAATGAAAAATAACCCTACATCAACAGTCAAGCCTTCAATCGTTACTTCTATCAGTTTCCATGAACTACTAGAATGTCTAGTCTGTACCAACTCTATGTATCCTCCCATTCACCAGTGTCTGAATGGTCATACACTATGCTCTGGATGTAAATCCAAGGTCAACAACTGGTGTCCCACCTGTAGGTACAAACTTGGTAATATTAGGGGCTTGGATCTTGAAAAGGTGGCAACATCTCTAGAACTTCCTTGCAAGTATCAAAGCCATGGTTGTCAAGAGATATTTCCTTACTACAGTAAATTAAATCATGAAGCTCAGTACACTTTTAGGTCATACAACTGCCCATATGTTGACTCTGAATGCAATATAGTTGGATATATTCCCTTTTTTAGTGGATCATTTGAGAGATGATCACAGAGTTGATATGCAAAGAACTCCCTGTATTTATTTAAGGAGTACCTGATCAATTTGACTTCTGATAGCTTGACATCGACCTTTGATCCTACTGGCAAGTCACTTGAATTCATAAATGCCATTGAGGTTGTTTCAGTTCTAGATGAATTGATAGCTAACCAGCCTGCGACTTTGTCTCCTTCTGCTCCTTTTGTTGGGCTCTCTGGATATGCTTTGGAGGCAGCATACGGGATCAATGTTGGGGGTAAACTGGTTACACCTACGAATGACACTCTTGGTAGAACTTGGGTACCTGATCAAAGTTATTTGACTTCTAGTGGTACTGCTAAATCTTTCAGTGTCCTTGCCAGCAGCATTACATACACTGCAACAGTCACTTCAGAGATTGCCCCAACTCTGTCTATGCCACGGCAGATGAGATGGCAAATGCAAATCCAAATTTCCATCGGTAATCCCGATCTTTCTACAAAAACATTGAGCTTGTCTACTCCATATTACACGGACTTTGTGGTGAATTCTTCGTTTGGATAAAAAATTAAACATAATGCTGCCAAAGCAGGTGCCAAGTTCATAGGGATGATTTCATGGCCCAAATCAAAGAGATCACAACAGTGAGAGACGTGGCCGCATGGAAGATGAAGGAGACAAATTCCAGATTTTTTGTAACAAATCGAATTATCTTTTACTCCAAAAGTTTGAGTCCGGCCTCTAAGCAAGCTCGAAAATTCTTGAAACTAATTTGATGGCAAACCGAGCATGACGGATGGGTAACTATTTGAAAGAGATTGATTCCATATTTCTAGCCATTGAAATCGCAGACAGAAGTTTCATATCCCGATACACATGGGATTTCGTTCAGCAAAGTGAAGAGATGAACGCAACTGTCAGGCTGCATGCAGTTCCCCTTTGGCAGTTATGGATCGGAATCTTGCTGCATTCAACAGTCGATCTGAGAAATTCCCCTTAGCTCTTCAAAGATTGCTCAAGCCTGTACAGAGAAGACATACTCCAAAACTCTGATCTGGTCCGGATGGAAACTAAAACGGAAGCTTCATCGACCTTTCAAGGACTTGGGAAGGGTACCTGGAATTCTCCATAGAGATCTTGAGAGTATCATGCCGATCGCTGCACTGCAAGGTGCTTGTTTCTTTTTTCCTCTTCGACGTCGACGATTACTGAACTGCCCTATTCACGTGGGTATCAGTATTAGAAATGTCTGCAAGTATCAATATGATGTTTGGAAGTACGTTATGCAAAGACAGTGTATCATATCGTACAACTATCTTACTGCCAATTTCTTTTTCACAAATAAATCTGCTATCTAAAATAAATTGGAAGCCCAGGTCTCTTCCTGTGGGTGGATTGATTCAACTGTCATCTGCACTTGATAGTAAATCTATATACGAGCAGTCTCTAAAGCTCACACCCTGTGTAGGGCTTGGCTTATGTCAGACACCTTTGAGAAGGATAGGCTTCAATATTCAGGCCAAGGCATATGAAGCTAGTTCCTCAGATTTAGTTTCTGACAGCGATGTCGAAGAAGAAGTCCTTTCATAAAATCCTTCTCCACAAGCAGCTGCTCAAAGATTGAAGAACTTTGTCGATGGCATTTGTATATGGGAAAGTACATCTGATAACCAGTGATGATAACTATATGGAATTTCCGATGAAGGATGGAATACTGTAAGTTTATATGGCATCATAGATGTTGCATGGTGGTATAAAGGTAAGCTTATAGTTGCAAAAAGTTATGGTATTGTGAATTTGATTGAGATCCCTAGTGCTAACAATGTTTTGGAGGATATCCCCATAGTTTCTTCTCCCGTGCTTACTAGAAACCCTGTTTCTCAAGAGAAGGTGTTTGTATTAGAGAGTATATTTCCTCATCAATCAGAAGACTCATCTCGGTCACTTCACCAAGTAAGCCTTGACAATTTACAAGATGGGGCCAAGATTTCTCACTCTACGTTTGAACTAAAAAGCAGAAGCTCAGGATGGAGACTGTTATCTTTGTTGGAACAGTCTGTGTCTGAGATGTATAGGATCCTAATTGATGGTCAGAAATACGAGGTTGTATGTCATTTTTCAACTAAGCATGGCCTTAATAAGGACGAAGTGCTGAAATCACAATGTCTGCATTCCACTTATGGAAAAGAGGCAGTAGATTTTTTTTTTTATCAAGTATTGAGGACCGAAGTTGGGTGCTTTCAGAATGTGTGGATAAAATAGGCTCAACTGTAGATTCTGTACAAGCTCTTCTTTTGTATGGGCTTTCTGAGACAGAAGACTACAGATTTCCAGAAATATAGAATGTTGATTACGATCAAGTTTGGCAGTTCCGTTTAAGGAGGCTTCAGTTACTGTAATACAGTGACATGCTGGAAACATTTTTGGGAGTCAACATGGGCAGGTTTTCTTCACAGGAGTATGCGATATTCCGCGAACAACATCTTGATGAAATTGCCATTAATCTTGCAGAGAGTAGACAAGTTGAGGGGCCCAGAGATAAAACTTGAATTGTGTTGTCGTGAGAGTACAGAGATACAAAGATCATTTGAAAAACTCACTAGGAAATTGGAACTCATCCAGCAAGAAAGAGAATCAGCTGTTAGAGTACTTAAATCTTAGAAATTTGATTGGACTACAAGATAAGATGGATGCAGAAAAAGAAGAGATGCTTCATAGTCTACATGTTGGGACCAAAGACACTGAAGGAGATGGAAAAAGTGCAAAATCTGTCTTATCTTTTATCATGTCTGATGAATTAGATAAATTTGTTGAACAGTTGCAGAAATGAATTGAAGAAAGATCACGGTTTGAAACCATGAAGTTCAAGGGTCCATATTATCATAGAGATGAATGTGTGAAAAGTAATTTTTCTGCTGAGTTTGCAGCCATATCAGTTATGTCGGGTCTGTACTCTGAATCTGGAAATGACATAAATCATGTTCCTGTTGAGGTGGGTCCAGATCTTCATCTAGAACCTAGAGAACAAGCTCATCCAGTCCACCAGTTCCACTCCTTAAAAAATCTAGTGAACCTCTTTCAGCAGAGGATGATGTTAAAGTATGGATATTTGTGGGGACACAGGTTATAAAGAGATGCTTGTTGTCTGTAGCATGTGTAATGATGGTGCCGAACACACTTACTGCATGCCAAGTATGTTACACAAGGTGTCTGAAAGTGACTGGCTGTGTGAAGGCTACAAGTTGCAGCAGAATGCAAGTGTCAAGACAATTGAAACACCCCATTTCTTGCAGATAACATATCTAAAATTGACGAAGCTGCAAAAGGCACATCAACTTTGGCGGGGCTGAATATATATAGACAACTACATCTGTGCACTGTTTTGATGAATACCATATATGCATTTGGTTGTGTCTTACTGGCATCTGGGGTTAGCATTGGCTACTGGATCTATGGCTTTACAAAAATATGTTACCATTCATTTTATCCTCCTTTTGCATATGTAACTTTTCTTCCAGGTCTTTTCCAGGAAGAAGATTTAGACTTAAAGGATTTCTACTATTCTAAGCTGAGGGATTTTATGGGAAACTGCTGCAATAGAGTGCAAGACTGGGTTGCACACATTGACCATCTAATGAGCAACATGAGAAGTGAAGCCTGAGTAGTTTCACATGTTAAGGAAATAGAATAAGATAAATCAATCAGTCTCCAAGAAATTTAAGTGTAGAACAGAGCAAAGGGATATTATTTTGCACAGGTAATCAAGATTCATCAAGTTTCAATTTTTGGGTAAATTTATGTTTTTGGTGGTTTAGGCGAGCCCGTGTGTGTGCTCATTAACCACCGAAAAGGCTGAATGACTCCATGCCCAATGCTAAAGGCTATTGAAACTACTAGGTTCTTGGTCACCTCACAGGGAGATGCCCATCCCAGTTGGAGCCAAATGTTAACTCCCAAAATGAAACTGTTCTTTCGGTTGAATTTTGTAGTGGATATCATGGCTATTGGTAGCGTCCTCAAGTTACTTTTGAGTTTTTATAGCTGAGAAAATTTTTAGATTTTGGTTTGACTTAGAAATAATTTGGATTGTTAAGTCTTCTTTTTCAAAATTGTCATTTTTTACTTTCCACAGCTAACGTGTTTTCAAAGATTCATTGTGCGCTGTGGAAAGTGCCCACTTTTCAATAACTAAGGAGCTCTTTTCATCAGTTGACGTACTGTTGAAAGTGACAAATCTTAAAAGGTTTGACAATCAGTCGCGGGTGGTGCGTTGTGGAAAGTACACGCTTTCCACAGCTAAGAAGCGGTTTCAATTGATATGTCACGCTGTGGAAAGTAATTACTTTCCGTAGCTAAGGAGTATCTTCTACAAAGCGGTGCGTTGCGGAAAGTGCATACTTTCCGCAGCTAACAGGGGCTTACAAATATGCGCGCTGAGGAAAGTCAAGATTATCAACAGCTAACAGAGGCTATACTCCTGGGTTGGCAACATCAAATCAAATCTTTGGTTCCATATCAGACATTGTTCACAAAAGACCGTTTAGAGTTTTGAATTGCAAATGGAAAAGATGATACTTAAATTTGCAGGGCACTTTTCAATCCCTTCCCAAGATCCAAATACAGATCTAAAAGAACCGTTGGAAATTTCAGGATTTGTAGATTTCGATCGACTATTTAAACATCCGAAACAGACTCTCCATCACCGAGAAAATTGATTTTGAAAAAATATGCACTTTCACCAGCGCAGAAGGCAGAATTTTGACTAGTTAGCTGTGGAAAGTGGCCACTTTCAACAGCGCAGGAACAGATTTTGCAAGCAAGTGCACTGTTGAAAGCTGTCATGGACAGAATAGCCAAATTTTCACCCAGATCAAAAATTTTTGGGTTTGGATGGTTTGAATCCTTCTTCAATAAGCTGGTTATGAATTATCAAATCAAAATCTGAAGGCCATTTTTGGAGATGAAAGTCAAAAGGGCATTTTTTGACTAGATTTAGTGATTTTCAAGGGCAGAATGATAGGGATTTTTGGCACACATCATCAAATTCGAATTCCACTTTCAAAGGAGTAGATAAAAGAGCCTTGGAAGGCTAGGCTACACTTCATCAACTTTCAACCAATGTTTGAAGACCAAAAGATAGAGGTTGACCTCATCTTGAGGATCTCTCCTTATCTTTTGTGAATTAGTTTTGACTTTCTATTTTTAGAATATCAAATCCATTGTTTTAGGATCTGAAACTGATTGTAAGAGGCTATAAATCCAAAGACATTTGGAGTTCTAAGGGTCTGATTTTGGATAGAGTAATTGGCTATTGTACTCAGACTTTTTGATGTTAATACAAATCACAGGTTCCTTTCAATTTTGATTGTTAGTTTTCCATCTTGTTTCTGCATTATTATCTATGTTGTCAAGCTTTGAATGGCTGTTATCCCATTGTTTAGCTCATAGCCTGATAATAAGTCTTTTGATTGTCTCTTAGACACATTGTACTGGTTTAGTTACAATCTTTTCTTCACCCACTTTAAAGTTATTTGCTGATTAATCAATCTTTGAGAGCACTGTCTATTTGTTTATCATTTTCATGTTTGAATGCCATAAGCTATATTGAGTTGTCCCATTGATCCACATTTACAAAATACAAAAAACATTCATTTCTTAAGTTACCAAGCACCTTTGGTCTGCAACCACAAAGGGTTTCTTGGAGTGTTAACACCTATTTCTCCTGTTGTTGTACATTTTGATTTTCTGATTCCTTTGGAATTTCTTTTTCAGTGATCTCATCAAGCACTATGTATTCTTGTTTTTCTTTTTCTCATGACCTTCTCATTGAATATGACATATATACTCCTAATGATTATGTTAATTTCATAATCCCATAAGCGATAACCAAAATGATTAACACCGTATCCAATAAAGGTACACTTCTTGGATTTTGCCTCAAGCTTTGTTCTATTTTCTTTATCAATATGGACAAATGTTTCACAACCGAAAGTTTTCAAAAAAGAATAGTTTACTTTTTTTCCTGTCCATTACTTATATGGAATTCTACCATCCAAAGAGTTGGAAGGTCCTCTATTTATTAAGTAAACAACAATATCTACAACATCTACCCAGAACTGTAAGGGAAAACCAGCATGCAATCTCATACTTCTTGCACGCTCCATGATTGTCCTGTTCAACCTTTCTAACACACCATTTTATTATGGTGTTCTTGGAACTGTCTTCTCTCTACGAATCCCATGGTATGAACAATAATCATCAAACTCTTTGCTGCAATATTCACCTCCATTATTTGATCTGAGACGTTCAAAATTTTTCCTCTCTCATTCTCAAGCAAAGCTTTCCATTTCTTAAAAGTATCAAAAACATCAGATTTTTGTCGAATGAAATAAACCCAAGTTTTTCTAGTTGCATCATCAATAAAAGTAACATAATAATGAGAGCCGCCAAGAGATGATACCTAAGTTGGTCCCCATACATCTGTATGCACAAGCTCTAACCTTTCCTTCTTCTTTTCTTTTTCGACACTGAGAAATCTGACTCTCTTCTTTTTTCCATAAACATGATGCTCACAGAAGTCCAAATCAATTTGTTTAAGATCTGGCAACAAATTTATTTTGAGTTATCTTCATACCCTTCTCACTCATGTGTTCCATCCTATGATGCCATAGTGTTGTATCCACTCCTGTAGAATCTAAAAAGATAGAAGATTCAATATTACCAGTACATAAATACAATGTACCTACCTTCTCTCCTTTTTCTATCACCAGCGATCCTTTGATGACATTCCATGTATTATCTATAAATATGGATATACAACCTTCACTTTCCAACTGCCCTGTTGAAATTAGATTTTTCCTTAAATCTGGAACATGTCTTACCTCTTTCAAAAACCATTGGTTTCCATTGTGTTTCTTTATTTTTACCTTTCTCATTCCAACAATTTTTCATGGTGCATCATCACCCAAATGAACCTGTCCAAAATCACCTTGAACATAATATAGAAAATATTTCCTATGGGGTGTGGCATGAAATGAAGCCCCTAAATATACTACCCAAGACTCAAAAATATTATCTATAGAAAGAATCAAAGCATCTTGTAACACATCACCTGTTACATTTTCTTTTTGATTTCTCTCCTGTTGTCCATCTCTTTGTTTCTTTGGAGCTCTGCAGTATTTCTTCATATGTCCTTTCTTCCCACAATTACAACACTCTATCTTTCCAAGTCTGGATTTTGATCTTCCTTTCCTATAATTCCCACGGTTTCCTATGGCCTTTCCTCTATCCTTTTGTCTTCCCCTATTGTCCATGTTCAACGCATTACCTGATGTCTCACCTGTGCTTTTCTGTCGCATTTCCTCACTAAGGATAACACCAACAACATCATCAAATTTTAAAGTATTTGAACCAGAGACAAAGTTACTTACAAGCATGACCAAGCTGTTCCATCTTTCTGGCAATGAGCATAAGATTAGAAGAGCCCTGATCTCATCATCAAAGTCCACTTTTACAGAACTTAGTTGATTAGTAACCGTATTAAAATCATTTAAATGATCTGCAACAGACCCATCTTCTGACATCTTCATATTAAATAATCTCTTCTTTAGAAATACCTTATTGGACACTAAGGGTTTTTCATACAATTTAGCTAATGTGTCCATCAAATCCTTCATTGTATTTTATTTCGAAATATTGAAAGCCACCGATGCTTCTAGGCTCGGTTGTATCGTTCCTACAACCTTTCTATCAAGAATCTCCCATTCTTTGTCCTTCATGGTCGTCTTCTTATGTGATACTCCACCCAATGGTAGGAATAGATCCTTCTGATATAAATAATCTTCCATATGCATCTTCCATAACTGGTAGTTTTGACCATTAAATGTTTTGACCCTAAACTTTCCATCTTTCAACATTGCTCCCACTCGAACCAGGAACCCTCCTTTCCTGCGAGTTACCTTTCACTCTGATACCATTTGTTAGAAAAACAGGACCATGGAGCAATAAAATAAAACAAATGTGGAAACACAACACAAAAGATACACAATACAATAGAGACACAAATTTATGTGGTTCACCCAATGTGGGCTACGTCTACCAGATAAATTGATAGGTCCTTCCTTTATTATTATCCAGCAAATGAAGGGATACAACCTACAACAAACCCTTTGTAAATTCCTCTTCCTTTTCTCACAGTCTCATATATCATAATACAATATTCTCCATAATGCATAGCCGCAATACCTTTCCCTCATAACAGAGGGTTGTCTTCTAGGGAAAAAACCCTAACATAATTTCTATCGTTAGATCTGCGACCTTATAATGAATGGTCCAAATTTACAATGAAATTACAATATACTTTTACAAGGAAATTTCTCCTTCGGGGGATTTTCCCCCGGACCCCACAGAGGGGGTAACCCCCCTCTGCACTCCCCCACATGGAAGAGTGTACATTATTCTGGGGTGTAAAGTCTTCATGGGGTATAAACATGGCTGAAAACAAAGACCTCTAAATCTGGAAGATAATCAGGCTCCACAACCAACAATTGTATGATAGTATTGGGAATAGGGTATTCCTCCTAAACCATTAAGTCTAAGTTGAATATGATTAAGCATAAAATTCATTGGAATCCTTCCATTGGATAAAACCATATATAAAAGAAAAAAAAAACCCTCAGTTGGACATGCCAAACAAAGGGATTATGATTCCAATGCAAATGATTATGTAGCAAAAAATTAAAAAGATACAACTCACATAATAAATTATACTCACGATCTCCAACATTAAAGAAAACATTGATAAAGTCCTTGGGAGATGTAATCTTGTGAATCCTTCCAACTGCCAGTTGTTTAATTCTAAATTTAGGGTCCATTTGTTGTCCAAGTATATAAACTTCTAACCGGTGACATCAATCAACCTTCCAAAAAGAAGTAAAATAACAATCCCAAAATAATTCAATGCTTCAATATATTCAAGTGCAAATTGTTATATTCATTTTCTTGCCTCCTTAACAGTATATTGTTTTGTTCTTATACTTTCCTTCTTTGTGTCAGATTTTTTTATGTTGCTTTATGTGAGTGGACTTGTTTCTGGGAAAGAGTAAGATAAGAAATGCGTTGATCAATGCAATAAAAAGGGACCAATAAACACCATGGCACACACACACATGTTCCTAATACCCCCTTATTCAATTTTCGACGGGTTTAGGAAAGAAGACCAAAAAATCAATTTTATCATGTAACAATTCTTTGAGTCCTTTGTAATGAAAAAATTCTCAAATCTCCTTATAAATCCTTTACAATTTGTGTTTTAAATTACAAATCCCCTTAAAGATTCCATAACACATTTTAACCCCTTACAACCTTGTAACTCCTTTCAATTTCTACAAACTCATTACAATTATTACAAAGTGTTTTAATATTACAATTGTAATGCCAACTTTGTTCTAGATAATACAAACCTTCCAAATTTACATGGTGTACTTCAATCTATTACAATGGTTTAAACAAAGAAAAAAAAAACAATTACCTTACAAAAAAATATTCTTAGAGCTCGAAAGAACCTTATAACTTCCAATTTCAATGAATCGTCTAATTGAAACTCCTTACAATTATTACAAAGTGCTTTAATATGAGAAATGTAATGCCAACTTTGTTCTAGATAATACAAACCTTCCAAATTTACATGGTGTACTTCAATATATTACAATAGTTTAAACAAAACAAAAAAATTACCTTACAACAAAATATTCTTAGAGCTTGGAAGAACCTTATAACTTCCTTTCAATGAATAGTCTAATTAAATTTGTGTTCAATATCTCTTCCCCTTATGACTTTCGATCCTCATTGAAACTTCAACCTTCCAAAAAAAAAAAAATGAGACAACCATATCTTATCTTTTCTTTTGCTTTTTTTAAAACTCTAAAGGTTAATAGACATGGATTTTTGCAAAAATGTGACACTTACCACAATAAGATAGAAAACCTATCAACTTTATATAGTAAAGTAATTCTCACAATAAGCATAGAAAACCTCTCAACTTTATATAGTAAAGTAATTTTGTCAAAATCAATGTCAAACAATCACCTTTCTAGTGACACACGTGTTCGGTATAGACATGCATTTATTGTTGGCTATGTGTTATATTCTTTGCATGAGCAGTAGCGTCTCATTTTTGCCTCGGGAAACATGTCACATTTTTGCCTTGTTTTTCATGTTGCATTGATTTCTGTGTCCATTGTTGGGTGGTTTTTCAGTACATGGTTTTTTGTCGATGGTTTTCTATTTCAAGTTAACGAATTAGGGTTGTTGACTAATCCAGGTCATTGGGTTAGGGTTTTTTATGTCATTGGATCCTATATGTATATTGTATTGTAAACAATGTATGAATATGAATGAATATAGAATATGTTGGTTTTCCCGATTTGGGTTTCCAGGGGAAAAATATTTGTGTAATGTTTGTATTTTCCATTGTATCTTTTTTTTTCTTTTACTGAAAATATGATTTTAGTAAATATTGTACAAGGTTAAAATCTACATTTGGTATCAGAGCTTTTTTGGATTCAAGGGGACGCTTTTGTGGTCAAGGGTTTGGATTGGGACTTTGATAATCCTTGTTACAGTGGGAGATCTGTGGTATTGATTTTTTCAAGTGAAACGAAATGGTGAGAAATTTGAAAATGGAGATCGAGAAGTTTAATGGGAAAAATTTTGAGCTGTGGAAGCTCAAGATGGAATATCTATTGGTGGATAGAGATCACTGGATTGCGGTAGATCTAGGTACTTCACCTATAGGAACTTCAGTAGATCACTAGAAAAAGTTGGATTGGGAGACGAAGAGCACAATCTGACTGTGTCTCTCAGATTCAGTATTATTGAATGTGTCAGAGGAAGATACAGCCAAGGATTTGTGGGATAAGTTGGGGAATTTGTATCAGTCTAAGTCCCTAGTAAATAAATTATTCCTGAGAAAGAAGTTGTATAACTTGAGGATGATATATGGAGACTCGGTGGTAGAGCATTTGAACACCTTCAATACTGTGGTAAGTCAGTTAGTATTTGTTGAGATTAAAATTTCAGATGAAGATAAGTGTATTAGTTTACTTTGTTATTTACCAGACTCATGGGATAGTCTGGTTGTGGCCATAGGTAGTAATACAATTGCCTTGAATTTTTATGAAGTGGTCTCATCCTTGTTTTTAGAGGAGATGAGACAGAAGAATATGGAAGGAAAGAGAACAGACACATTATTTGCAAGAGGATGTTCCCAGGAAAGAAATAGATCTAATTTCTCAAGTGGGAGATCTAACTCTAAGGGTAGATCTAAATCTCTTGGAAATTTTGTAAAGGTATGTTGGAGATGTGGAAAAGAATGGCACTACAAGAAGCAGTGTAGATCCAAAGTTGAGAAAAAGAAGGGATATGAAAAATCTCTTTCTACAGAAGAAAATACCTCCAAGGAAGAAGGAGGGGATGTGTACTTGGATTCTTCAAGCACACATGCAGATCATGAGGCATGGTTGGTTGACTCGAGTGAATCCTTTTATATGACTCCCCACAGGGAGTGGTTCTGTGAATATGAAAGGTATGATGGAGGTAATGTTTTCCTAGGTGATGACTCGATAACTAGAATCATAGGTCGAGGAAAATTCAAGTTGAGGCTCATAGATGGAAGGATTAGAACACTACCCGGTGTTATGCACATCCCAATATTGGAAAGAAATTTTATTTTTATAATGAAAATAGACAATGCAGGGGTAAAAAAAATATTTGAAAAGAAAACATGCGAGATGGTTCAATGAGAAATGGTGTTGTTGAAGGGAGTTCGGTTTGGAACTCTATATAAGATGCAAGGAAGCACTATTAGCGATCAGTGTAATAGTTCCATTGTTCTTGATATTGAATTTGAAGAACAAATAACTCCTAAAGTCTCTGGAGAAAAGGTTATATTGTGGCATCAAAGACTGGGGCATATCGGAGAGAAGGTTCTTCGACTACTACACGGAAAAGTTATGGTTGAAGGTATGTCTAACTTCTCTCTAGATTTTGATTTTTGTGAACATTGTGTATGTGGGAAGCAGAATCGGGTAAGATTCCCCTCTGGTGCATCGAGGGAAGAAGGAATTTTACAACTAGTTCACAATGATGTTTTTGGACCTATATCACTCCCATCATTGGGAAAATATGGGTATTTTGTCTCATTTATAGATGACTTCTCGAGGAATACTTGGATATATTTCCTCAGGAAGAAATCTAAAGTATTTGATAGGTTTAAAGAGTTTAAGGCTCTTGTTGAAAATCAAACAGTGAAAAGAAATAATGGCGGAGATTCTGCAGGAATGAATTTGAATAATTCTATAAGAAGTGTGGTATAGCAGGTTAGAAGACTACTCCATATACACCTCAGTAGAATGGATTTGCAGAAAGTATGAACATGATGTTTATGGAAGAAGAAAGGTGCATGCTCAGTGGTGTCAAGTTAGGGAAAGAATTATGGGCAGAGGCAATGGGTACTGCATGTTACCTGGTCAACAAATCACCCTCATCAACATTGGATGACAAGACTCCATAAGAGGTATGGACTAGTAAGAAACATTCTCTGACACATCTCAAGGTATTTGGCTATGATGCATATGTTCATGTTCCAAAGGAAAACAAAAGTAAGCTAGATAAGAAGGATGAAAAGTGTATCTTTATTGGATATAAAGATGGTCTCAAAGGTTATAATCTTTAGAACCCAGAAACTTAGAAGGTAGTGTATAGACGAGATGTGGTATTTAGAGAAATGAAGGATGTTGTTAAACAGGAATTCCTACCAAGTAAGGAAGAACTAGAGAAAATAGAGTTTGATTTAAAGGATGATGAATTAGACTCTATAGAAGAACAAGAATCAGAAGAAGAAGATCCTCATACTCCAATATTGAGGAGATCGGTTCGAGAAAGAAAGATACCGGAAAGGTATACCCGATTTGATTTTCCTTAAAAAATTTATGTCTATTATTGATGATGATCCTAGAACTGTCAAGGAGCCAGTGGACTCAGAGGATATAAATCTCTGTAAAAAGGCCATGGACGAAGAAATGGAAGCCTTAGATAAGAATGAGGATTGGGATCTAATGGAGTTGTTGACTGGAGGAAATCCCATTGGAAGCAAATGGGTATTTAAAAAGAAGTTGAATGTAGAAGGAAAAGTGGAGAAATACAAAGCTCGGTTAGTAGAAAATGGTTATTCCCAGGTTGAGGGAATTGATTTTGGTGATATTTTTTCTCTTGTTGCCAAGTTAACCTCTATAATATTTTTGTTATCTATTGCTGTTGCATTTGATTTTGAAGTAGAAAAAATGAATGTGAAGATAGTATTCCTACATGGGGATCTAGAAGAAGAAATCTATATGAAGCAACCAGAAGGATTTGATGTGGAGGGAAAGAAGGAGCTAGTATGCAAGCTGAGAAATTCCATGTATAGTTTAAAACAATCGTTAAGGATGTGGTATCAAAAATTTAATACTTATATGTTGGGACTTGGTTTCACAAGAAGCAAAGAGGATCATTGTGTGTATTTTAAATGAATTAGTGATCATTTGATTTATTTTGTATTGTATGTGGATGGTGTGTTGTTGATAGGAAAGAACAAGGAGATTATCCAGGATGTGAAAACTTAGTTTTCCTCTAATTTGACATGAAGGATCTCGGTGCTTCAAATTTCATTTTTGGCATGGAAATTAAAAGAGATTGGAAAAAGAGGAAACTCTGGTTAAATCAAAGAAAATATGTTGAGACAATATTGTAGAGTTTTAATATGCAGGAATGTAAACCGGTCAAGGTTCCTATTCATGTTGGTGTAAAGTTATATGCGGATCAGTGTCCCAAGACACAGGAAGAGGAGGAGGACATGTCTCGTGTTGGTAATGGATCCAATATGTTTGTCTATGAAAATATGTATATCTCTATCGGCTTCAATGAAATATGTATGGAAATCAAACAGTGACTCTATATCTAGGTAGGGAGTCCATGGTTCATAAAGGGGGACATGAAAATCTATTTAAAAGTGCTCAATTAGTCAAAGAACAAGTATTTTATCTTTAACTTCCCATTCATCAGCACATTCTCATTGATTTTTAAATGGTTACCCTATGCCAATTGGTTTTCATTGTAATGTTCATCCAAGGAAGCTGCCAGAAATATACCTTATGTCGGTACAAGTATCCTTTCTTTATTTTATTTTTTTACAACCTTAATCATCAATATATTCTTGGACAACATGACATCAAGCATGGCATCACCAAAAATCTCCTTATATCGAAGCAATAATAATAATGGTTTCTAGGTTGTTACAAAATCCATAATCATAACTTTATATACAA
>ML788582.1:115280-125814 GCA_009831015.1 Picea engelmannii | reverse complement strand
ACTTTAACATTCCATAAAGCCATTAACGTAAAATTTTAACCTAACCATAACCTTAGCATTAACTTTAATCAATACATTACATTAAATTTACCATGAACCATATTACTAAAGTACCTAAATTCAAGGACCTACCTTTTTCAGGCGGTCAATCATAATAAAATTTAATTGACCTTACAATAAATTACCCATATCCTTACTCATGTACTTCAATAACATTGTGAAGTAAATAACCACGATCTTACATTTATAGGTTATCAATGCGGTCATAGCCCCCTTTTATTTTGCAAGGGCATTACCTTTACATGGTTCCACCACACACGACAATAACCTTATCTTATAATAGCACTGCAATTAAACAATGAGGATCTTATAATTCAAGTAATTAGTGCTAACATTTCCATATTGCAATAACATTCCCATTAATAGTTTACCAATATTTACCATGTACTTATATTGCCACAGCATTGAAAATTAATAAACAAAAGAATGATAGTGAGCATAATGAAATAAAGACCATGATGAATCATATTGTGATTGATATGGTGAATGAAGTTCCTCAATGGTAAATCATATTGTCACAGAATCCTTTCATGTGAATTATATCCCTTCTTTACCACAAAATCATATTCTTCCATTAACTTGAATCCCACTTACTATACCTCATCGAAATAAAATAAAAAGGGAGATGGTGGGCATAATGAAATAAAAACCCTAAGGAGAATCATAAGGTAAATCATATGGTAGATTAAATGTTTATTGTAAGTCGTATTGTATTAGATTCTCTGCATGTAAATCTCACTCCTTTCCTTACCACTGTATCAAGTCCTTTAATTACGCTTGTAAGTCATGGGGATTGAAGTGTTGGGCGAAAGGGAACAGAACTAGCATGAGTCTTATAAGTCCCAGAAAAAAACTGATATTTAAATTAAAAACGACCATCTTGGCCGAAATTGAAGGTCGCTGCCAGCTTCCGGTAGCAGCACTGTCAGACCCAAGGAGCGCGCTGCCCAAGGAGCACACTGCCTTGGAGCCGGTGAATCAAACGGTAATTCCATTACCAATGACTGCCAGTAGCGTAAATGGCCAGGCCAATTTATGGAAGATACTACGCAACCGCCCCCAGTCGAAAAGGTGAGTCGATGTCCTGCACCGCAAAGGTCACGAGTAAAAGTTTACTGCCAGGGCCGATTTCGTGAACACGGTAATAATCTAATGAGGAAAACAATCGTTCCCAAGAAAAGGTTTGGATCATAGCTGCCCATTTTTACAGCACTCATTGTGATCTATAAATGACTGTTTATTATATACTTTCAAGCTTCCTCCCCTTGCTAGAGTGGGCATAGTCACAAAATGCTCCTACAGTGTGCTGTTGCACCAGTTTTTTTTATTGTAACAAACTTTTATTAAGACCAACATTGTACACGACTACCAACAGTAGGATATCTGCATTGTAAAAGAATTTGTACATTTTATAAATTTGAGTAAATTTTCTTCTTGGAAAAAATAATACATTGCTGCAATAATTACACAAGGGAAGGGTTTCTTTATTAAATAAAAAAAACTATCAGCCAAAAGCCTTAGCTATACAACCTCGTGGATGACATAGAGTGCTACCGAAATGAAATGGGTGGGAGTGTGGTGCAGAGACGCACTGGGCAGGAATGCTAGTGGGCAGAATGCGGAAGGCACTCGTGGTCAAGAGATGGAAAAAATATCAAGGGTATCTACGCAGGAAGGGATACGACAGTATACGGAGTTTAAACATCGACAACAACAATGCCCAGCAATAGAAATATTAAAATCTTTAGAGAAAAAAGAAATTCACATTAGGAGAGGTTTAATTTATTTAAGGGCTGTCAACAGAACCTTAGTTGCGCCAGCGCCTCAGAAGAGATTCGAGAGCTGTCCAATAGGTTGGGCAGGAGTGTTGTGCAGAGATGCACCGGCGAGGAAATTAGCAGAACAAGGGCGGGTTACATGGGGAAAGTCCTGACTCTCTCCCTTGTACAACATTTAATCAAATAAGAAACGTTCAGAAGGCTAATAAGATGGTTCAAGTAAAAATTGAAGCCAGAATTTTCTAGGGGTTTATTACAGTGTAAGAAAATCTCATTGAGAGAAAAGAAATGCAGAATCGATGGCTACGGATGTCGGTCCACTTACTGAAAGCCTAGTTAATATGGCACATGTAAAAAGGAAAGAAAAAAGGCATCTTAATTACGTCTTCGTTAATGTATAACATGTTATCAGGAGGTTCTTCAACAGCTCATAGTTGTAAATCATACCAGAATAGATAGAATATAAAAATGTACCTAACTGCAACAATAATACATGTTTCATGAGAAGTTCAAGTGAAAACAACAACTACGATTTTCATCACTGAGTAATAACTATACATCCATTGAGTACATTTACAACCAGTAATCTGATCCCAGCATAAGTCAACATGCATTCTATTCTACCAAATTAAAATCATACCGTAGCCTTCGCCCGCTTGACGTCCCTCACTTCGTGTCACTCCCTCTCGCCGAGAGTAGAGACCTCACTGGTACCTCCCAGCCAAACGCTAGGGGTACTCTGCTTCCCCCTTATCCCTCCCGAGCCGCAAAGGGGCCACACACAGTCCAGACAGTAACCTAGCTTCCCATCTCGCCTCCAAGGCTGAGCTACCACTGAATCAGCTGAGAAAATCCCCAACTCCTCACAAGAAATCCGTCCAGTTTGCCATTTTGGCATCATAACAATACCTCATAGCAGATCCCCCCTTTTTCCCCCTTCTCCCCTTTCTTTTATCCTCCCTCAAAACCCTAAATCATATTTCTTTTAGGTTTTTAATGAAACCCTAAAAATTTCTCCCTTTTACAAGTGTCATGCATCCCTACCCTTCTCCATAAATTATTTTCTTTTTCAACAAATTAGAGATTCTGGATTACACGTCAATTTGTTTATAATAAATATATATTACTTTATTTTTCCTATTTACAAGCATGTTATTCATCATTTTAATTTATCATCATCCATCATTTTAATTTATCATTAACATCTCTCTCTCTCTCTCTCTCTCTCTCTCTCTCTCTCTCTCTGTATATATATATATATATATATATATATATATATATATAGGTTAATAAGAGATTAAAGTGATGACAAACATGTATGGGGGAAAAGTAGATGTATAACATAAAAGAGGAATAATGAGAAATTATGGGGATGGATGGTAATTTAATAATGTGAAATGGACATGTAAATGGGAAAAGGATACTGGAATATTAAGGTGATGGGTNTCTCTCTCTCTCTCTCTCTCTATATATATATATATATATATATATATATATATATATATAGGTTAATAAGAGATTAAAGTGATGACAAACATGTATGGGGGAAAAGTAGATGTATAACATAAAAGAGGAATAATGAGAAATTAAGGGGATGGATGGTAATTTAATAATGTAAAATGGACATGTAAATGGGAAAAGGATACTGGAAGATTAAGGTGATGGGTGATAGTTTAATAATGTAGATAGGGATAAGGAGAGGATAATGGTCTTAGTTTTTTTTTGGAATTTTCTTTATGTTACACTACAAGGTGATGTCATTCTCCCACCAGTTAGGAACTAACTTCTTCTTGTAAAATTTTAAAACTATTATATTTGCTTTAAATCTTACCCTCGTCATCGCCCCAAGAATTTTATAAAGACCAACTATTACTTAGGTGGGTTTTTGTTTAATTTGTTATTTCTATTCCAGGGTCTGATCTTAGGGTTAGACTAAAATTTTACCCTAACAGTTTTAAACTTAGTACTAGATTCTGAAATGGGCGTCACTGGGTTAGGGAACTTGTTTAAGAATCTCTTAAGGCGTTATTGTCTTAGGGCTATTTAGGTTTGTTTCCTTCATCCACATCAATGCGACATGCCCTTCAGGACGCACCACGTGCTCCAAGGGTGCCACTCACCTCGTTCATTTCCTTTACGCGATGTGCCCTTCAGGATGCACCACGTGCTCCAAGGGTGCCACTCACTTCTTGTGTTTCTTTTGTGCGACGTGCCCTTCAGGATGCACCACATGCTCCAAGGGTGCCACTCACCAACTAGACTGATTGGTAGACATCTATAACCCCTGGAGTCAACACTCCGCCAGATGAACTTGTGGGAGACTAAGGGTTCTAAGGAATAATGCCCCCACCTTATTGCACACCCCTTAGAATCATCGTGAGCAATTGTCGCAGTCTGCCCTCATGGCATCGTGGATCCTCTCGAACTAGGTAATCGTTAACCTACAGTTCGAGCCATGGCGGGAGTTCTAGTAGGCGGTGGCAGGGATGTTGTCCACCCCTCTCCGTCAACCTCTCTGGAAATCGTGTGTGGCCCCTTTACTCCATATGTGAGTCTGGTCAACAAGCTATCGTCAGTATGCATCATCAACAATCGTGTCAGAACATGTCAAAATCATATCATCATATCAAAGAAAGATCACAGTAAATAAATCAACCCAAATAGCACACTCCCTGACTCAATCCGGAGTCCAAGGGGGTTCCACCGATGCCTTTACATCCTCAAGGTCCGAAACCCTGCACACTCAATGAAACAGAGTCAGCAGCACATGTGTCAATCAAAACTAGTAAAACATCATGTCGTCTGTCAATCACATCATAATCAAGTATAAATGGTTTAACATCACAGAGGTCTAGATCACTTGCGAGCAAGTGTCCTCAAAAATAAGTTTTCTTAGTGCGCGAGAGCGGGATGTTACATACACCCCCTCTTGGTATAAACTTCATCCCGAAGTTTCTCAGTATAATGCTGAAATAAAAGTAACACACTATCATAAGTACCACAGTATCATAAGTCTATCTATCAAACAAAAATGGGAACTGTTGGCGCATATCATATGCGTCCTCCCAGGTCACCGAGTGTGGACTATAACTGTCCCACTGGACCTTGACCTGATCTACTGTTCGACATCGTAACTGTCGAACGTGATGATCTAATATACGGACTGACTCAGCCATGAGTGCTCCCTCATCCAATACCTGCAAGGAACTCAGGTCAATCACATGTGTAGGATCACTAATATAATGTCTCAAAATAGAAACATGAAAAACATCGTGCATACGCCTCAAAGAATCAGGCAAGGCTAGTCGATAGGCCATGGCCCCTTTCTCTCCACAATATTGAAAGGTCCCACAAACCTAGGAGAGAGTTTAGCTCCCTTTCCAAACTCAATCGAACTCTTATGTGGTTTAACCCTCAAGAAGACTCGATCGCCGACCTCGTAACTACGGTCGACTCGGTGCACATTGACATAACTCTTCTGTCGATCTTGCACTTCTTTAATCCTTTGTCTTATGGTTTGCATTTTCTCTTCCATTTCTTGGATCACTTCTGGTCCCACCAGGACCCTATCCTCAAGCCGATCCCAACTCAAGGACATCCGACACGGTCGCCCATAAAGGAACTCAAAAGGCACCATCTTAATGGTGCTTTGGTAACTGTTGTTGTAGGCAAACTCTACTAGAGGCAAGAATTCCTCCCAACGTTTTTGTTGGTCCATCACGTACATGTGCAACATGTCTTCCAAGGTTTGGTTCATACATTCCGTCTGTCCGTCCGTCTCTGGGTGATACATAGTACTAAAGTTAAGATGGGTTCCCAAGGCCTCTTGGAAACTCATCCAAAATCGTCCCGTAAACACCGATCCTCGATCGAATATAATCTTTTTAGGCACGCCATGCAGCCTCACAATCTCACTAATGAAAAATCTCACTATGTCAGGTGCCTGATACATCGTACGCATAGGAATAAAGTGAGCACTCTTCGTCAAAGTGTCTACTACTACAAAAATCGAGTCGTGTCTCCTTTCCGTCAGTGGCAATCCAACAATAAAATCCATCGATATAACTTCCCATTTCGATTCCGGAATGGCATGTGGTTGAAGTAATCCTGTCGGGTGTCTATGTTCAGCCTTTACATGCTGACACTAGAGACATCTAGCCACAAAGTTGACTATGTCGACCTTCATTCCCTTCCAGAAGAATAAGGGTTTAAGGTCTTCCCTCATATTCATAACTCCTGGGTGAGCCATGTAAACTTCTCTATGAGAGTCACTCAGGATCAACATCCTCAACTCGTCGCTTGGCTGTATGTAAATCTGACTTCTAAACCTCAATAAATCATCACTATCAAATTAATATCCCTCATATCGTGGTACCATCATTGTTTTTATCCGATAACATCCTTGACTTCTTTGTACCAGTCATCATCACGCTGTAAGGTGAGAATATCCTCACGTAGATTCATCTGAAGAGGTAACACCGAAAAGATGTGTGGTCTCCGACTCAAAGCATCAGCTACTCTGTTCACAGTTCCCTTTATGTAAGTAATCTCGAAGTCGTAATTTCTAAGCAATTCCGACCAACGTCGTTGTCGCGCGTCCAGGTCGCTTTACGTAAAAATGTGTTGTAGTCCATAATGATCAGTCTTTAATTCAAATTTTCGTCCAACAAGGTAGTGTCTCCAAACCTTCAAGGCATATATGATGGCCAGTAACTCCAAATCGTGTGTCGCGTAGTTCTCCTCATGCCTTCTCAGCTTCCTCGAAATGTAAGCAATCACTCGTCCGTCCTCATCAAGACTCCGCCTAAACCTTCCTTGGATGCATCGGTGCATACCAAGAAGTCTGAATCCATGTCAGGGACCTTCAGTATCAGCGTTGTTGTCAACAACTCTTTAAGCCTTCGAAATGCTTCCGCACATTTCTCAATCCAAACAAAATTCTTGTTTTTCTTTTGCAATTCCATGATCGGATTTGCTATCTTCGAAAATCCCTCGACAAACCGTCGATAGTATCCTACTAAACCCATAAAAATATGCACTTCTGTGACATTCATCGGTGCAGGCCATTCCATAATAGCCTCAACCTTGGCTGGATCCATGGCGATACCTTCGCCGGAGATGACATGCCCTAAGTAGTGAATCCTCAATTGATAAAAAGAGCATTTGGAAAACTTCCCATACAATTTTTGTTCTCGTAGACATTGTAGTACCAAGCGCAAGTGCTCGCCATGCTCCTCTGTCGTCCGAGAGTAGATCAAAATATCGTCAATGAATACTTGGACGAAATTGTCCAAGTACTCGCGGAACACCCCGTTCATCAAACTCATGAATACCCCTGGGGCGTTTGTCAGTCCAAATGGAAAAAAATTAAACTCATAATGTCCAAATATCGTCTTAAAAGCGGTCTTAGGGATGTCATCCTCCTTGATCCGTAACTGGTGATACCCGGATCGCAAATCGATATTGGAGAACACAGTCGCACCCTTCATTTGATCGAACATATCATCAATTCCTTGTAAGGGATATTGATTCTTGATCGTAGCCTTGTTCAGTTGACGGTAGTCAATGCAAAGCCTCCATGATCTATCCTTCTTTCATATGAAAATAACTGGTGCACCCCACGGTGACACACTAGGACGTATCAGTCCCAGGTCCAACAACTCCTTCAGTTTCATTTTCAATTCTTGCAACTCCAGGGTCGACATCCGATAAGGTGTTCTTGCTATCAGTTTGGTTCCCGGTTTCAGGTCTATGGTAAACTCCAGTTCCCTTTCCGACGACATCCCCGACAACTCCTCTATAAATATGTACGTAAACTCCTTCACCACTGGAAGTTGTTCTAGACCTTCCGCTACTCCCTTCTCGTTTAGCGCAAGGATCACATAAAGTTTGCACCCCTTGTGCATACTCTTCCGTAACTGTAAGGAAGAGACGAACTGCAGGGAAACTCCCTGGTTTCATCCTACAATAACACGTCTCTTTCCTTCGTCATCTACCAAGCTCAACCATTTCATATTACAGTTGAGTATCGCCTCATGCATTTCCAACCAATCCATACCGATCATGACGTCATAAGCTCCTAAGATCGTGACGTACAAGTTGACCCTTGTGACAAACTCTCCCAGGTTAAGGGCACATCCCATAACCTTTCCTCCAACCTTATGTTTGGCTCCAGAAGCCATCTCTACGAAGCTAAACTCATCTTGTTCGACTACCTTTACCTTAATCCTTTTTATCACTGCACCAGAAATGAAACTCTCAATAGCACCTGGGTCTATTAAAATACTAAGGGTCTGGTCAACGACAGTACCGGTCGTCTCGAGCACGGTCGAATGGTGCTCTGCCTGACAGTTATTCACCGCTGCATGAATCCGATGGGCCTTGCCCATATCTCCCATGGTAGCGGGTCTGACTGATCCAGGCACCCGGGTCCTCTCCATAGGACAGTCGCGCTGGTAGTGTGATGCCCCACATGTCCAACACCCCTTCTTCGGCCCAGAAGTCCTAGTACCCGAAGTAGAAGATGACTGCCCACTGGCCTGAAACCCTGGTCTGTTCTGCTAAACAAGCCTAAACTGTTGCTACTGCGGGCAACGCTGCTGATGGTGCTGTGGTCCTCAATAAGGTGTCTGCTGCTGAGGAGACAATCGTCGGGGTGTAGCAAAAGTGGATCCCCTCTAGAAGCCATGAAGTCCCAGCGTATGTCTCGCTGGTGTCTGATGCTATGGCGCACCAGATGAACTCTGCCCTGTGGGTCTCACTGGAGTCCGGGTCTGACCCCCACTGATAAGATCCTCCTCTGCTATGAGGGCCTTTTGGACAATGTCATGCAAGGTGTGAGGCATCAAGATCCTAACCTTTGCATGCAGGCTTCCGTTAAGGCCAAACACGAACCGGTTGACCTGGAGTTTCTCCATGTTAAGGTGCGGAGCATACTGGAGTAGCTCCATAAAACGTGCCTCGTACTCGGGCACCGTATGACCTCCCTATCGTAATGCATTGAACTCATTGAGCTGACGCTCAATGAATTCCTCTGAAAGGTACCTCTCTCGAAACCATTCCTCAAACAGTTCCCATGACACGTCTTCCACGACCATGTTTAGCTGTGGCAGGAGCGTCTTCCACCATAGAAGAGCACTCCCCTTCAGTTGAAAGACCTCCATGCGGACCTTCATGTTGGAGGTATAATCGCGAAGTGCAAAGCACATCGCCATATTCTCCAACCATGCCTCGGCGGCTGCGCCGTCTGGGCACCAAATAACTCAAGAAATTTTACCTTCTCGAGTTCACGGTGAATGCTACCTATAATGGCCGGTGCGTGTGGTGGAACCTCAGGGGGTGCCGACGCCTTGGCCTCGTCTCTGTCCAATCGGCTGATCAGAGCCTGGGACATGGGCTGAAAGGATCTCATCATCCCAATAACATCGCCCACTGCTATCTACTCCTGTCCGAGAACCTGCTCGCCTCCGTGGGGGTTAGACCCCTCAGGCATGGATGCTACTGGAGGCGTCACACCTCCTCCCCTAGCACCCCATCGTCTGCCTCCACAGCGTCCTCTAACCATGATTACCTGCACTCACACAATCAACTCGATCGGCAACAGTATAATCAATCTAATCATGTTAACAAAAGTTGTAGTGAATCCCAAGTCGTAGGTCGAACCGGCTCTGATACCATATGTAATGACCCTCCTTGTTATGACAACAACTCTGATAACAGGTGTAATTTTTTTTTCGAGAGTGTAAAAAGGAAACAAACACACGTGACTCTAGGTCACCACCCGACGACTAACAAGACACAACCACGATGATCACAACAAGAAGACAAGACACACAACAAGTAGCTGCAAGAAATGCACGACCCAATACATAAGGCGCACTACAGGTAACTGCAACAATAAATGACCCAAGACATAAGGTGCACCATGCGAACATTTAATGACATACTGGGTTATGCACAGTACGAACACAGAGGGAAGAATCCATGGTAGTAGATCTTACTATTTCTGCACAGGAAAGCAGGGTGTTTAATCTTAGTCCTCTTCTTCGGAGAGAGAGAAGGTCAGATAGGCTCCTGGCCGTTTGCTCAGGAAGAAACTAGTAATCTCTGTCAGGTGTGTCGCAAGAGTGGAAACCCTGCCTTTAAAGGGCCCGAGACTCTTGATACGGCACTGGATTCTTTACACAGAAAATACACACAGACCTATATACTAAGGCTACTGAAGGTGTCTATATTCCGTACTTTAAATAAGGTAAGCTCCATCAAATGCATCTCCCCAATTACTCAGTCATGATGACTTAGTGTACTTAGTTCCAGGACATTACACTATACAAGTTATTACTAACAATAAACCTTCCTAAAATACTACCTTGAAATAAAGAACACAATACCTTTATAACGCAGTAACTTTGCAAAAATAACAAGTGCCTGACATCTTATGTGTTATCCACAAAATAAGACTACAATAACATTTCCCTAAGATGAACACCATCAAAATCACTTAAACAGGAATAATGGCTTTTAACCTAAAACATGTACAATACATTCCCTCAACATTTCAAGTCATTGCGTTATATTCATCATATTCCACTCATGTTAAAATAACCTTGCAACACAATTCTTCATTACCTTACTTCTTGTATGTTGTCAGCATTAAAATACTATAACATAATAATTTTTCCTTTTAATATTACAAT
>ML788582.1:104619-115230 GCA_009831015.1 Picea engelmannii | reverse complement strand
TCTCTCTCTCTCTCTCTCTCTATATATATATATATATATATATATATATATATATATATAGGTTAATAAGAGATTAAAGTGATGACAAACATGTATGGGGGAAAAGTAGATGTATAACATAAAAGAGGAATAATGAGAAATTAAGGGGATGGATGGTAATTTAATAATGTAAAATGGACATGTAAATGGGAAAAGGATACTGGAAGATTAAGGTGATGGGTGATAGTTTAATAATGTAGATAGGGATAAGGAGAGGATAATGGTCTTAGTTTTTTTTTGGAATTTTCTTTATGTTACACTACAAGGTGATGTCATTCTCCCACCAGTTAGGAACTAACTTCTTCTTGTAAAATTTTAAAACTATTATATTTGCTTTAAATCTTACCCTCGTCATCGCCCCAAGAATTTTATAAAGACCAACTATTACTTAGGTGGGTTTTTGTTTAATTTGTTATTTCTATTCCAGGGTGTGCTCTTAGGGTTAGACTAAAATTTTACCCTAACAGTTTTAGACTTAGTATTAGATTCTGAACTGGGCGTCACTGGGTTAGGGAACTTCTTTAAGAATCTCTTAAGGCATTATTGTCTTAGGGCTATTTAGGTTTGTTTCCTTCATCCACATCAATGTGACATGCCCTTCAGGATGCACCACGTGCTCCAAGGGTGCCACTCACCTCGTTCATTTCCTTTACCCGATGTGCCCTTCAGGATGCACCACGTGCTCCAAGGGTGCCGCTCACTTCTTGTGTTTCTTTTGTGCGACGTGCCCTTCAGGATGCACCACATGCTCCAAGGGTGCCACTCACCAACTGGACTGATTGGTAGACATCTATAACCCCTGGAGTCAACACTCCACCAGGTGAACTTGTGGGAGACTAAGGGTTCTAAGGAATAAGGCCCCCACCTTATTGCGCACCCCTTAGAATCATCGTGAGCGACTGTCGCAGTCTACCCTCATGGCATCGTGGATCCTCTCGAACTAGGTAATCGTTAACCTACAGTTCGAGCCATGGCGGGAGTGCTAGTAGGCGGTGGCAGGGCTGCTGTCCACCCCTCTCCCTTAACCTCTCTGGAAATCGTGTGTGGCCCCTTTACTCCATATGTGAGTCTGGTCAACAAGCTATCGTCAGTCTGCATCATCAACAATCGTGTCAGAACATGTCAACATGATATCATCATATCAAAGAAAGATCACAGTAAATAAATCAACCCAAATAGCACACTCCCTAACTCAATCCGGAGTCCAAGGGGGTTCCACCGATGCCTCTGCATCCTCAAGGTCCGAAACCCTGCACACTCAATGAAACAGAGTCAGCAGCACATGTGTCAATCAAAACTAGTAAAACATCATGTCGTCTATCAATCACATCATAATCAAGTATAAATGGTTTAACATCACAGAGGTCTAGATCACTTGCGGGCAAGTGTCCTCAAAAATAAGTTTTCTCAGTGCGCGAGAGCGGGATGTTACATACACCCCCTCTTGGTCTAAACTTTGTCCCAAAGTTTCTCAGTATAATGATGAAATAAAAGTAACACACTATCATAAGTACCACAGTATCATAAGTCTATCTATCAAACAAAAATGGGAACTGCTGGCGCATATCATATGCGTCCTCCCAGGTCACCGAGTGTGGACTATAACTGTCCCACTGGACCTTGACCTGATCTACCGTTCGACATCGTAACTGTCGAACGCGATGATCTAAGATGCGGACCGGCTCAGCCATGAGTGCTCCCTCATCCGATACCTGCAAGGAACTCAGGTCAATCACATGTGTAGGATCACTAATATAATGTCTCAAAACAGAAACATGAAAAACATCGTGCATACGCCTCAAAGAATCAGGCAAGGCTAGTCGATAGGCCATGGCCCCTTTCTCTCCACAATCTTGAAAGGTCCCACAAACCTAGGAGAGAGTTTAGCTTCCTTTCCAAACTCAATCGAACTCTTATGCGGTTTAACCCTCAAGAAGACTCGATCGCCGACCTCGTAACTACGGTCGACTCGGTGCACATTGACATAACTCTTCTGTCGATCCTGCGCTTCTTTAATCCTTTGTCTTATGGTTTTCATTTTCTCTTCCATTTCTTGGATCACTTCTGGTCCCACCAGAACCCTATCCTCAAGCCGATCCCAACTCAAGGACATCCGACATGGTCGCCCATAAAGGAACTCAAAAGGCACCATCCTAATGGTGCTCTGGTAACTGTTGTTGTAAGCAAACTCTACTAGAGGCAAGAATTCCTCCCAACGTTTTTGTTGGTCCATCACGTACATGTGCAACATGTCTTCCAAGGTTTGGTTCATACATTCCGTCTGTCCGTCCATCTCTAGGTGATACATAGTACTAAAGTTAAGATGGGTTCCCAAGGCCTCTTGGAAACTCATCCAAAATCGTCCAGTAAACACCGATCCTCGATCGGATATAATCTTTTTAGGCACGCCATGCATCCTCACAATCTCACTGATGAAAAATCTCACTATGTCAGGTGCCTGATACATCGTACGCACAGGAATAAAGTGAGCACTCTTCGTCAAAGTGTCTACTACTACAAAAATCGAGTTGTGTCTCCTTTCCGTCAGTGGCAATCCAACAATAAAATCCATCGATATAACTTCCCATTTCGATTCCGGAATGGCATGTGGTTGAAGTAATCCTGTCGGGTGTCTATGTTCAGCCTTTACCTACTGACACTAGAGACATCTAGCCACAAAGTTGACTATGTCAACCTTCATTCCCTTCCAGAAGAATAAGGGTTTAAGGTCTTCCCTCATCTTCATAACTCTTGGGTGAGCCATGTAAACTGCTCTATGAGCCTCGCTCAGGATCAACATCCTCAACTCGTCACTTCGTGGTATGTAAATCTGACTTCTAAACCTCAATAAATCATCACTATCAAATTAATATCCCTCATATCGTGGTACCATCATTGTTTTTGTCCGATAACATCCTTGACTTCTTTGTACCAGTCATCATCACGCTGTAAGGTGAGAATCTCCTCACGTAGATTCATCTGAAGAGGTAACACCGAAAATATGTGTGGTCTCTGACTCAAATCATCATCTACTCTGTTCAGAGTTCCCTTTATGTAATTAATCTCGAAGTCGTACTTGCTAAGCAATTCCGACCAACTCCGTTGTCGCGCGTCCAGGTCGCTTTACGTAAAAATGTGTTGTAGTCCATAATGATCAGTCTTTAATTCAAATTTTCGCCCAACAAGGTAGTGTCTCCAAACGTTCAAGGCATATATGATGGCCAGTAACTCCAAATTGTGCGTCGCGTAGTTCTCCTCATGCCTTCTCAGCTTCCTCGAAATGTAAGCAATCACTCGTCCGTCCTCATCAAGACTCCGCCTAAACCTTCCTTGGATGCATCGGTGCATACCAAGAAGTCTGCATCCATGTCAGGGACCTTCAGTATCAGTGTTGTTGTCAACAACTCTTTAATCCTTCGAAATGATTCCGCACATTTCTCAATCCAAACAAAATTCTTGTTTTTCTTTTTCAATTCCATGATCGGATTTGCTATCTTCGAAAATCCCTCGACAAACCGTCGATAGTATCCTACTAAACCCATAAAACTATGCACTTCTGTGACATTTGTCGCTGCAGGCCATTCCATAATAGCCTCAACCTTGGCTGGATCCATGGCGATACCTTCGCCGGAGATGACATGCCCTAAGTAGTGAATCCTGAATTGATAAAAAGAGCATTTGGAAAACTTCCCATACAATTTGTGTTCTCGTAGACATTGTAGTACCAAGCGCAAGTGCTCGCCATGCTCCTCTGTCGTCCGAGAGTAGATCAAAATATCGTCAATGAATACTTGGACGAAATTTTCCAAGTACTCGCGGAACACCCCGTTCATCAAACTCATGAATACCCCTGGGGCATTTGTCAGTCCAAATGGAAAAAAATTAAACTCATAATGTCCAAATATCGTCTTAAAAGCGGTCTTAGGGATGTCATCCTCCTTGATCCATAACTGGTGATACCCGGATCGCAAATCGATATTGGAGAACACAGTCGCACCCTTCATTTGATCGAACAGATCATCAATTCCTTGTAAGGGATACTGATTCTTGATCGTAGCCTTGTTCAGTTGATGGTAGTCAATGCAAAGCCTCCATGATCCGTCCTTCTTTCATATGAAAATAACTAGTGCACCCCACGGTGACACACTAGGATGTATCAGTCCCAGGTCCAACAACTCCTTCAGTTTCATTTTCAATTCTTGCAACTCCGGGGTCGACATCCGATAAGGTGTTCTTGCTATCAGTTTGGTTCCCGGTTTCAGGTCTATGGTAAACTCCAGTTCCCTTTCCGATGACATCCCCGACAACTCCTCTAGAAATATGTCCATAAACTCCTTCACCACTGGAAGTTGTTCTAGACCTTCCGTTACTCCCTTCTCGTTTAGCGCAAGGATCACATAAAGTTTGCACCCCTTGTGCATACTCTTCCGTAACTGTAAGGAAGAGACGAACCGCAGGGAAACTCCCTGGTTTCGTCCTACAATCACACGTCTCTGTCCTTCGTCATCTACCAAGCTCAACCGTTTCATCTTACAGTTGAGTATCGCCTCATGCATTTCCAACCAATCCATACCGATCACGACGTCATAAGATCCTAAGATTGTGACGTACAAGTCGACCCTTGTGACAAACTCTCCCAGGTTAAGGGCACATCCCATAACATTTCCTCCAACCTTCTGTTTGGCTCCAGAAGCCATCTCTATGAAGCTAAACTCATCTTGTTCGACTGCCTTTACCTTAATCCTTTTTAGCGCTGCACCAGAAATGAAACTCTCAATAGCACTTGGGTCTATTAAAATAGTAAGGGTCTGGTCAGTGACAGTACCGGTCGTCTCGAGCACGGTCGACTGGTGCTCTGCCTGGCAGTTATTCACCGCTGCATGAATCCGATGGGCCTTGCCCATATCTCCCATGGTAGCGGGTCTGACTGATCCGGGCACCTGGGTCCTCTCCATAGGAAATTCATGCTAGTAGTGTGATGCCCCACATGTCCAACACCCCTTCTTCAGCCCAGAAGTCCTAGTACCCGAAGTAGAAGATGACTGCCCACTGGCCTGAAACCCTGGTCTGTTCTGCTAAACAAGCCTAAACTGCTGCTACTGCGAGCGACGCTGCTGATGGTGTTGTGGTCCTCAATAAGGTGTCTGCTGCTGAGGCAATAGTCGTTGGGGTGTAGCAAGTGGATCCCCTCTGGAAGCCACGAAGTCCCATCGTATGTCTCGCTGGTGTCTGATGTTGCGGCGCACCAGATGAACTCTGCCCTGTGGGTATCGCTGGAGTCCGGGTCTGACCCCAACTGATAAGATCCTCCTCTTCTATGAGGGCCTTTTGGACAACGTCATGCAAGGTGTGAGGCATCAAGATCCTAACCTTTGCATGCAGGCTGCCATTAAGGCCAAACACGAACCGGTTGACCTGGAGTTTCTCCATATTAAGGTGCAGAGCATACTGGAGTAGCTCCATAAAACGTGCCTCGTACTCGGGCACCGTACAACCTCCCTATCGTAATGCATTGAACTCATTGAGTTGACGCTCAATGAATTCCTCTGAAAGGTACCTCTCTCGAAACCGTTCCTCGAACAGTTCCCATGACACGTCTTCCACGGCCATGTTTAGCTGTGGCAGGAGCGTCTTCCACCATAGAAGAGCACTCCCCTTCAGTTGAAAGACCTCCATGCGGACCTTCATGTTGGAGGTATAATGGCGAAGTGCGAAGCACATCGCCATATTCTCCAACCATGCCTCGGCGGCTGTGTCGTCTGGGCACCAAAGAACTCAGGAAATTTTACCTTCTCGAGTTCACGGTGAATGCTACCTGTAATGGCTGGTGCGCGCGGTGGAACCTCAGGGGGTGCCGATGCCTTGGCCTCGTCTCTGTCTAATTGGCTGATCAGAGCCTCGAACATGGGCTGAAAGGATCTCATTATCCCAATAACATCGCCCACTGCTATCTACTCCTGTCCAAGAACCTGCTCGCCTCCCTGGGGGTTAGACCCCTCAGGCATGGATGCTACTGGAGGCGTCACACCTCCTCCCCTAGCACCCCGTCATCTGCCTCCGCAGTGTCCTCTAACCATGATTACCTGCACTCACACAATCAACTCGATCGGCAATAGTATAATCAATCTAATCCTGTCAACAAAATCCGTAGCGAATCCCAAGTCCCAGGTCGAACCGACTCTGATACCATATGTCATGACCCTCCTTGTTATGACAACAACTCTGATAACAGGTGTAAATTTTTTTTCGAGAGTGTAAAAAGGAAAAAAACACACGTGACTCTAGGTCACCACCCGACGACTAACAAGACGCAACCAGGATGATCACAACAAGAAGACAAGACACACAACAAGTAGCTGCAAGAAATGCACGACCCAATACATAAGGCGCACTACAGGTAACTGCAACAATAAACGACCCAAGACATAAGGTGCACCATGCGAACATTTAATGACATACTGGGTTATGCACAGTACGAACACAGAGGGAAGAATCCATGGTAGTCGATCTTACTATTTCTGCACAAGAAAGCAGGGTGTTTAATCTTAGTCCTCTTCTTCGGAGAGAGAGAAGGCCAGATAGGCTCCTGGCCATTTGCTCAGGAAGAAACTAGTAATCTCTGTCAGGTGTGCCGCAAGAGTGGAAACCCTGCCTTTAAAGGGTCTGAGACTCTTGATACGGCACTGGATTCTTTACACAGAAAATACACACAGACCTATATACTAAGGCTACTGAAGGTGTCTAAATTCCATACTTTAAATAAGGTAAGCTCCATCAAATTCATCTCCCCAATTACTCAGTCATGATGACTTAGTGTACTTAGTTCCAGGACATTACACTATACAAGTTATTACTAACAATAAACCTTCCTAAAAGACTAGCTTGAAATAAAGAACACAATACCTTTATAACGCAGTAACTTTGCAAAAATAACAAGTGTCTGACATCTTATGTGTTATCCACAAAATAAGACTACAATAACATTTCCCTAAGATGACCACCATCACAATCACTTAAACAGGAATAATGGCTTTTAACCTAAAACATGTACAATACATTCCCTCAACATTTCAAGTCATTGCGTTATATTCATCATATTCCACTCGTGTTAAAATAACCTTGCAACACAATTCTTCATTACCTTACTTCTTGTATGTTGTCAACATTAAAATACTATAACATAATAATTTTTCCTTTTAATATTACAATAGTAAGGCAACAAGTATTTAAAGCATTACATTGATATTTATCAACATTAACTTTTATATTTTTAATGGTATCACAACATTCCATCTACAATTTACGATAAAAAATTCCGCACATAAATTCTAATCTCAAAGCATCCTTTATGTTACCTATGCCCATATTTATAATAACATTACCATACCAATAAAAACATTACGTTCATAGTAACTAAATAGAATGACGACCACCTAGCAACTTACAATTTATCTTTAACTGTTACTTTAACATTCCATAAAGCCATTAACGTAAAATTTTAACCTAACCATAACCTTAGCATTAACTTTAATCAATACATTACATTAAATTTACCATGAACCATATTACTAAAGTACCTAAATTCAAGGACCTACCTTTTTCAGGCTATCAATCATAATAAAATTTAATTGACCTTACAATAAATTACCCATATCCTTACTCATGTACTTCAATAACATTGTGAAGTAAATAACCATGATCTTACATTTATAGGTTATCAATGCGGTCATAGCCCCCTTTTATTTTGCAAGGGCATTACCTTTACATGGTTCCACCACACATGGAAATAACCTTATCTTATAATAGCACTGCAATTAAACAATGAGGATCTTATAATTCAAGTCATTAGTGCTAACATTTCCATATTGCAATAACATTCCCATTAATAGTTTACCAATATTTACCATGTACTTATATTGCCACAGCATTGAAAATTAATAAACAAAAGAATGATAGTGAGCATAATGAAATAAAGACCATGATGAATCATATTGTGATTGATATGGTGAATGAAGTTCCTCAATGGTAAATCATATTGTCACAAAATCCTTTCATGTGAATTATATCCCTTATTTACCATGGAATCATATTCTTCCATTAAATTGAATCCCACTTACTGTACCTCATCGAAATAAAATAAAAAGGGAGATGGCGGGCATAATGAAATAAAAACCTTAAGGAGAATCATAAGGTAAATCATATGGTAGATGAAATTTTTATTGTAAATCGTATTGTATTAGATTCTCTGCATGTAAATCACACTCCTTTCCTTACCACCGTATCAAGTCCTTTAATTACGCCTGTAAGTCATGGGGATTGAAGTGCTGGGCAAAAGGGAACAGACCTGGCGTGAGTCTTATAAGACCCAGAAAAAAACTGATATTTAAATTAAAAACGACCATCTTGGCCGAAATTGATGGTCGCTGCCAGCTTCCGGTAGCAGCGCTGTCAGACCCAAGGAGCGCGATGCCCAAGGAGCACGCTGCCCAAGAGTCGATGAATCAAACGGTAATGCCATTACTGATGACTTCCAGCTGTGTAAATGGTCGGGCCAATTTATGGAAGATACTGCGCAACCACCCCCATTCGGAAAGGTAAGTCACTGTCCTGCACCGCAGAGGTCATGAGTAAAATTTTACTGCCAGGGGCGATTTCGTGAACATGGTAATAATATAATGAGGAAAAAAATCGCGCCCAAGCGAAGTTTTGGATCATAGCTGCCCGTTTTTACAACACTCATTGTGAGCTATAAATGACTATTTATTATATACTTTCAAGCTTCCTCCCCTCGCTAGAGTGGGCATAGTCACGAAATGCTCCTACAGTGTGCTGCTGCACCAGTTTTTTTTATTGTAATAGACTGTTATTAAGACCAACATTGTACACGACTACCAACAGTAGGATATCCGCATTGTAAAAGAATTTGTACATTTTAAAAATTTGAGTAAATTTTCTTCTTGGAAAAAATAATACATTGTTGCAATAATTACACAAGGGAAGGGTTTCTTTATTAAATAAAAAAAAATTGTCAGCCAAAAGCCTTAGCTATACAACATCACGGATGACATAGAGTGCTATCGAAATGAAATGGGCGGGAGTGTGGTGCAGAGACGCACTGGGCATGAATGCTGGTGGCTGGAACGCAGAAGGCACTCGTGGTCAAGAGATGGAAAAAATATCAAGGGTATCTGCGCAGGAAGGGATATGGCAGTCTACGGAGTTTAACCATCGACAACAACAATGCCCAGCAGCAGAAATATTAAAATCTTTAGAGAAAAAAGAAATTCACATCAGCAAAGGTTTAATTTATTTAAGGGCTGTCAACAGAACCTCAGTTGCGCCAGTGCGTCAGAAGAGATTCGAGGGCTATCCAATAGGTTGGGCAGGAGTGCTGTGCAGAGATGCACCGGCGAGGAAATTAGTAGAACAAGGGCGGGTTACATGGGGAAAGTCCTGACTCGCTCCCTTATACAACATTTAATCAAATAAGAAAAGTTTAGAAGGCCAATAAGATGGTTCAAGTAAAAATTGAAGCCATAATTTTCTAGGGGTTTATTACAGTGTAAGAAAATCTCATTGAGAGAAAAGAAATGCAGAATCGATGGCTACGGATGTCGGTCCACTTACTGAAAGCCTAGTTAAGATGGAACATGTAAAATGGAAAGCAAAAAGGCAGCTTAATTATGTCATCGTTAATGTATAACAAGTTATCAGGAGGTTCTTGAACAACTCATAGTTGTAAATCATACCAGAATAGATAGAATATAAAACTGTACCTAATTGCAACAATAATACATGTTTCATGAGAAGTTCAAGTGAAAACAGCAACTATGATTTTCATCACTGAGTAATAACTATACATCCATTGAGTACATTTACAACCAATAATCTGATCCCAACATAAGTCAACATGCATTCTATTCTACCAAATTAAAATCATACCGTAGCCTTCGCCCGCTTGACGTCCCTCACTCCGTGCCGCTCCCACTCGCCGACTGTAGAGACCTCACCGGTACCTCCCAGCCAAACACTAGGGGTACTCTGCTTCCCCCTTAGCCCCCCCGAGCCGCAAAGGGGCCACACACAGTCCATAAAGTAACCTAGCTTCCCAGCTCGCCTCCAAGGCTGAGCTACCACTGAATCAGCTGAGAAAATCCCCAACTCCTCACAAGAAATCCGTCCAGTTTGCCATTTTGGAATCATAACAATACTTCATAGCAGATCCCCCCTTTTTCCCCCTTCTCCCCTTTCTTTTATATTCCCTCAAAACCCTAAATCATATTTCTTTTAAGTTTTTAATGAAACCCTAAAAATTTCTCCCTTTTACAAGTGTCACGCATCCCTACCCTTCTCCATAAATTATTTTCTTTTTCAATAAATTAGAGATTCTGGATTACACGTCAATTTGTTTATAATAAATATATATTACTTTATTTTTCCTATTTACAAGCATGTTATTCATCATTTTAATTTATCATCATCCATCATTTTAATTTATTATCAACATATATATATATATATATATATATATGTTAATAAAAGACTAAAGTGATGACAAACATGTATGGGGGA
>ML788582.1:81085-95425 GCA_009831015.1 Picea engelmannii | reverse complement strand
GTTAATTTTTATCAAATGTTTACTTTCGTTTAAATTATGATTGTGTGTTCATTCTTTTGCTCATTAGCAAGTTTGACTATTTTGAATAATGTGTTCAATACTTCATCAAATAATATCTTGGTTGGTTTCTCATTTTCATGAAATCATTTGGTGGTATTAATTAATTAAATTATTTTTTTCATTTGGCATCTCATTTCAAAATAATAATAATAAAAGAATTATCTATCATTTGTTTGATTTTGTAAAATACTGAAATCAATAGTTTTTCTCCATTAACTTGAAGATTCTAGATCATATTTGAAAGCAAATTATAAACAAATTTTGTTTATAAGTTATAGTTAGTTTAAATTCATCTTTTTATTTTTTATTTTTTTTCTAGATTTTGTTTTATTCACAATTTTTAGGTTATTAATTTAGGTTTTTTTTGTTTCACAGGTTTCTATTATCAAATATTCGATACGGATCTGATAGTGGCTTGATTTTATTATCCAAATACGTTCAAGATGATTGATCCAAAAATAATTTTGGATTGCTACAAATAATTTTATGAGCAAAAACAGATAAAATTTGGAAAGGCGTCAAGATCAAACAGGCGATTTTGCAAAACCGATTACAGCCAAACCATAAGGAATTTGAAAAACCGGTTGAAAACACGGAATTGAAAAACCGGTTGAAAACCCAGAGTTGAAAAACCAGTTGAAAATTTCAAGTGGCGGAAATTAATAGTGACGCCCAGACTGTTCATTCATTTTATAAATATATGAGAAAGATCAGAGCCAATGGGGCCAATAATTGGAGAGGAGGATTTTAATCATTTCTCTTTTGTATATTATTGCTTTTGTAAACTTTTTATTTCTTTTCAAATGGAGTAATGGATGGCTAGAATCTTTGGGAGAATGGACGAATATTTTCAAAAAAGAATATGGAATTCCAGGTTGTTTAATGGCTTTTGTCCTGTAAGTAAAACGGTTTTATTTTCATTATAATATATTCATATTCTTTGAATAATTGATTATGCATTGATTTAAATAGCTTTAGTCTTTTTTATCAATACATAGTTAATTATTATCATTTATGTATTAATTTTTCCAATCTTTAAAGTCTATTATCCAAACAATTTCTTCCAGGACTACATAATGGACAAGTGATTCCAAGAACTTAATAGAACGACATATATGCATTTTGGCTTTAGCATTTTGTTTATAATGTTGTTATTTATGTTGTGTTAATCATGTTACATGTGCAGTTCTGACATCTTTAGATTAAATGATATGTGATGTGTAGGAGGTTTATATTATAAATACCATCTTTTATTTGCTCCTCAAAATACAAATGTTGTGATTATATCTTCGATTTAAATAATGAGATTTATCTTTGAATTTTAAATTGAATGATAAAATGAAGAGATTTCTTCCAGATTTATCTTGTTGTAATCATGTATAATTATGAGATCACAGGTATATGTTTTTGTTTCCCTTTTCTGTCATTAAAACCTAAGCTGCCAATACATGTTCTGAATTTATTTAGAAAAATCATAAGGTTCATTACAAATTTCTCTCTTGGACATAGCAGTTGGATGTTCACCACTCATGCAGATGCTTGGTTACACCTCACTAATTCACTCACAGGATAACTTCTTTGTTTTCTTTCTCTCATTTACATATCATTGAAACTAGAATGTATGGTTCATCTTTGACTATCCACATGTTCATGTTTCATTAATGTTTTTACAAGATTCTTTAAATTTACAAAAGAAACGCAATAAATATTTTTATGTGCTTTCTTTATCTGCCTCCTAGAAGTAATCATTTTTCCATTGATTTTCGTAAGTTTCGATTAAAACTTGCAGCTTTTAAATCATGTAAATAAAAGAGACTTGTATATCTTTTTCTTAAATACAACTACTACAGTTACATTAGAACATATGTACACACACATATATATAGTGTTTAGTAATTAGTTAGTTATTTCATTTATTTTCTTTTAGGATTTTAGATTGCTTAACGGATCCATTAAACCCATCAAAACGAGTTACACCAAACGACTTGGGTTATTTAGACAGCCCTGGAAGGGACTCACTCTTCCAGTTGACGGACGGTCAATTTCGCCCGTTAAAAAATGGCGCTAGAAGGAGGGCCAGACTGACAAGATGGCCTTATAGGAGTCTTTGTTTCGAATTTAATTAATTTTCAATGGCTCCCCAAATCACTGTGTTGGAACATGCTTTCCACTTCTCATTGCCTGATATTCCCAACAAGACACTCTCTCTCTTGTCAAAACTCACATTTGATGGTGGGGGGAATGTATCTGCAAAAGACCATATTAACAATTTGTTTGCACCCAATTCGTCACTAGGTGAGCAAATTAAGAGTGCTTACATGCCCAGTTGGGCTCTGCTAGGCATGAAAGTTGTGAAGTAAAAGGTTAGGAAGAAAAACAACAAAGTTATAAACAAAAATCAAACTAAAACTAATTAAAACTAAGAGCATATAAGAAAATGAAAAATAGAGACAAATGAACCAATATCACTAATGTATAAGTTGATCTATTGATGAAATCCAAAGACACAAAGAAGAAAGGGGACTTGGGTCCCTTCTTTCTCCAATGGAAGGCTCTTGAGGCCCTCAAAGCTTGCTCTCCTTACAATGAAAGGATGAAAATGTGGGTGAAAGAACTCCACGCTTATTCACTCAAGAGAGGGGTGAATAGCTTATGAAATGCAGCCTACAATGTTTGTTGCCAAAGAATGAGTCCTTAGCAATCTCAGTAGCATAGCAATACAAAGAATTCCTTGAGAAAATGGTGGTCATTCATGGCTTTTTATAGCCAAGCATTGGGTTATTATGTGGCCTCTTTTGAATGTGAAAAGGGGCTCTTTAGGGAAAAATTAGGTCTTTGACCAGCCCACCATGAGGATTGAGCTCGGATTTGGTGTCAAATCGACTTGGGAGCTGATCCATTAGTGGTTGGGAGGCCGACCAATTTCAATAAATGCGTCGTTTAGCAGGCGCGCAGGTTTTTCGCCCAACATTCGTGCTTTGTGCACATATGCGCGCCTTGTACGAAGCTGTTACGCGCATACGTGCGCGTGCCCAGAGGATGTAAAGCGCCTTTCAATTTTTTGGCCATTTTGTATAGTTTTTTACCCTTTTGCTGTGCTGTGGAATTAACCTTGTTCCATGAATGACTTCTTTTCTGTTTTGATGATGCGGAGTTCTTGTCGCCCTGTGCAGACGAAATTTCAGTGATAACAGATGCCCCCTGATGGATGAGGTTAGGAGAAAAATGTATAGCCAAAATCCATCAATGTTTCTTTTATGGAGAATGGTGTTGTAAGGGAGAGCAAGAGTGGGACCGTGTAGAGCAATCCGTTGGAGAAGAAAGGAACCGGTAGAACCCGACCTTCCAGAAGGTGCGTATCAAGATACAAGTGTGTACAAACGAGGCGGGCATGCCCCATGCTCATATGATGTAACTCTGAAAAAAGATGATGGAAATGTTGATGTAGACCACTGCAGCACCCTCAGGGGCGGAATGAGAAAAGCAGAAGACAATTCTGCAAAGGAACATACTCTGAACCATCGGTAATGGTCGTGGAAGTAAACAGCGACGGTGATGTGGGCATTGGTGGCCCTACCAAGTTTAGAGGTCTTCGGCAACTGATAATAAAAATGGCAATAGTCGCAAAGTAAGACCCACCGCAACATGAGAAAGTGTTGGCGTCGAATGTTATGGGGGTCAACGACATCAGGGAGCAATGGTGTTTCCCCCTGTGCCATCCAAGATATCTCATTGAATGGGAAATGAGAATCAAGATATTGTCACCCTTTTGGAAAAGTGTGCTGATGTCGACAAAAGGAGGACGCGACTCCCGGAAGCAAAGGGCTTCGCGGAATCTACTGTGGTGAAGAAGTGGTAGAGGTACATAGCCGAGGTCCAGAAATGGGAAGACTCAAGACTGCCCTTGGTTGGAGGGTGTATGATAGAATGAATGGCCGCAACCGTTGTGACAAGATCAAGTGTCAGGGGGACGACAAGATCAAGGATGATTTGTTCTAAAGGCGGGACAAGGTGAACAAATCCGGAGGATAAAGGTAAGTGACCTGGGTAGTACTCTGAAGATATAGACGATGCCAGTGAGGGTAGATGAGAAGTAAGGCTCCAACCAAGGGTGACATGGGTTGCGTGTGGCCAAAAGGAAAGCAGGTCGCCAACAGTGACGACAAAAGCAAATAACTAAAAATAAAAGCATTTGTACAGTAAATAATAAATAATTTTGGGAAAAATGTACAAATACATAAACAGGTGCCCCAGTGTGAAATGAGTGCCCCAGTGAGGGCAGAAATTTCTGGGAAAACTGATGAAGGGTGGGGGCCCCATTGGTGAGTTTCTGTATGAGGTAGGTGAAATGGAGATAGGTTCACAGATGGGAAAACTGATGGTGGATGAAATGGAGGGTTCATGATCCTGCGGCTCTGTAGGTAAAAAGAACTGAAGCATAAAGCGATGATCTAGGTATCCATGTGGGAAAGCTAGCAAAATGAGGAGAAGGAGTATGTGGTTGATCTGCAACATGATAACAGACTAATGGGACTCCCATCCCTAAAGGGAAAGAACAACATGAGTGTCATAAGTGTAAAAAGGTGCTATGAATGAGACAACTCATGTGGGTAAGAAAGCTACTGGGTGCCAGTACCGTAGATGCAAAATGGAGGTGTGAGTACTGCAGAGCCAGAAAAGGGGGGTCCTACAGGCCAATATCAGAGGGTGTGACTGGAAATGTAACTGCAATACAGTGGGAGAGACAACATGCCAGTGCTGAGTATATACCTGAAGGAGTGATGTGAAGAAATGATGATCAAGTACCTGCACACAGAGCAACCAAATACCCAAAGTGAACAATATCTGAAGAGAATACCAAATATGAACATGTATTATATAAATGTGACAATGCGCGTGCGTACCTGGCCATGATACAAAAAAGAGGCACCCCGGGGGCTCGGAATGAAAAGTAGCCCAGGGACAGCCAGGATGTAGGTGGCGGGACGCTGATCCCGGATGTGCGGTGGCGTGAGCGGGACTGGTCGCAGCTGCGAGATGCTTTGGCTCATGCGAGGCCTGCAGTGTGAGTGTCTTTAGCAGCCAGTGGGTTGTTAAAGTTTTTTGAGTGCCCTTTGATATGGGCCCAGGAGTATTTGCTCCAGTTTTTGATCGAGATGTGGAGCTCGGATTGACACTACTTCCTCGTGCGAGGAGAGCAAATCTCCTTCACTGTGGTGGAGGACATCTACTTCTTTACGGGGCTCCCCTTCCGGGGAACACCATTGCCGGTAGATCCTGTGTTGCCGAGAGATACTCCTCTGCGGGAGGTCGTCGAGCGATACTGCTCAGGCGAGGACTATATGACTGGGACAACAGTGAGGATCAGTGGGATAGATTCCCTACTGCATCGTTGCATAGAAGCGATGATAGTTCGAGTGTATGGGTCTCGAGCGACCCACCGGATCAGCGGTGGTGAGTTGTTCCTGATGGAGAGGATGGTGGTGGGCCATGAGCGGTTTGCCTAGGGTTTGACCCTGCATGCGCAGATGATTGCGCAGCTGGACCATTTTCAGGCTAGAGGTGTCGGGGAGTTTGCATTTGGCTCCATATCTAGGATGAGGAGTTCCTGGAGCAGTGCATCAAGTTACCACCACCATGGTGGTCGATCATGCGGCAAGCAGCTGTGCTCGCTGCGATGACGAGTGGATGCCTACCGCCTGGGAAGGGTGGTCCTGCGGATGTTCCACCACCACCGCCTGGGGCAGGTGGGGGTGGGCCACCACCTCCTCCTGAGGGAGGGGCAGCTGGGGGTGCGCTAGAGGCCCCCTGATTGTATGATGTATTTTGTATACCTTTTTGATAGGCTGGTGAGCTGATTTTTGTACCGATTATGTGGCATGGGCTGGAGGGCCGATGTATTTTTTGTTGTATGTAAACATTCGGATGGCTGGGGAGGCCTTGATATATATATGAGTATACACCTTTTTGAAATCCAAATGTGGTACATGTGTTTTTTGTGTTGATGTTGATAATGTTGATTCTATCGTTATGCTATGATAGGATATATGAGATGTTTATGTATGTGTAGCTTGATGTGATATATGCCAATCTAGCACCATGTTAGCTATTTCATCTGTTGTTTGATTCAATTCTCTTGGAATATGTGTAAATGTAATGGAATCAAAATGTCGAGATAATAATCTAACCTCCAGGTATTTGCGAAAGAGGCACGGATCGCGTACACGGTACACATTGTTGAGTTGGAGAACGACCAGTTGAGAGTTGAGGAAAATGCTAAGGTGACAAATATGGTGATGCTGGGCGTCGGTCAGGAGGCCAATGACAACAATGTATTCGGCTTGGTTATTGGTTGCTGGTCCTAAACAGATGCCGCTGGAATGTAGCATTTCATGTGAAGGGGTGTAGAGAGCCCAAGCAACCGAAGCGAGATTTTGTGTCCAACGGTTGGCGCCGTTGGTGTAACCAATTTGGTAAGCTGGTGGATGAGTCATCTGTCAATAGCACAAATGATAGTTTAGATGAGGGAGAAAAAATATTAAAAATGCTAGAAAATAAAAATAACCTAAAGTAGCGTGACTACATTTAAGCATAAAATTTCTTGAGGTATAACCCATTGACGGGCTCTTTGAGCGTGAGGCCTTCGGGGGAGGCCAGGATGTATGCGCCTTTGGTGAGGCAATGTTGGATGATGTAAGGGCCATGCCAAAGTGATTCAAATTTGTCATGGCCAAAGGTATCATGAGCGATATCATAAGCAAGGACAAGGTCGCCTTCACGAAATGATCGAAGGTTGACATGGCGATCAAAGGTAGCCTTGGATCATTTTTTAGCTGCCTCATTGTTCTGTAATGAGGATCGACGATCCTCATCCAGAGACTCCAAGTTCAGCAAGCACTGCTCCATTGGAGCAGTGCCAGGTAAAAGCTCGATTGCGGTGCGAAGGGTGGGAATTTCGCACTCAATGGGAAGAGTTGCCTTGACCCCATGGACTAAGTGAAATGGCGTGAAACCCGTGGCGGTCTTCATTGCTATTCGATAATCCCATAGCGCGGAAAATAACATATGATGCCAATTGGTTTTATGTTTATTAATCGTGCTTTGTAACATGGTCTTGAGGACTTTGTTTACGGACTCGACCTGTCTGTTTGATTGAGGGTAGTATGGTGAGGCAAACTCGTGAGAGAAGCCTAACCGAGATGAGAGTTCGATGAAGATCTCATTCTCAAAATGCTTCCCATGATCGGAAACTTGTTGGAGTGGTACTCCAAATCGGGATATGACGTGGTTGAAGAAAAAACACGCTGCAGTATCAGTGGTGTTGTTGAAGGTGGGCATAGCTTTAGCCCATTTGGTGAAGTAATCGACAGCGACAACAATGTATTTGTGACCATTGCTAGATGGGGGATTACAAGTCATAAAGTCAATGCCCCATTTGCAAAAGGGGCCTGCAGAAATGACCAGGTGAAGTAGGGTGGGGGGAGCGCAAGCTTTGTTGGCATAGAGCTGACATTGCTCACATCTTTTCACAGCATGAATGCAATCGTGAAACAGGGTGGGCCAAAAGTAACCGGCCCAGATAATATTTTGAGCCGTGGTGATGCTCGAAAGATGGCCCCCACAGGTGCCGCTGTGGCAGTCGTTTAAGACTTTGTCGTCCTCGTCAATAGTCAGGCAGCGACGAAGAATGGTGTCGACGCCCCGCCGATATAAGATGTCACCAATGAGGAAATAGTGAGGGGCCTGATGGAAAATGTGCCGACGATCATCTCGTGATAGGTGGTTACCAAACTTTTGAGTTCATAGGTAGACGAGAAGGTCGTCGTACCAAGGATCATCAGAGGCCATGTAAAAGAGATGTTCGTCAGGAAAGTCAGTATTGATGGGGGCGCTGGGTGTGTCAGAGGGAAGGGACGTGACAAGTTCGACGAGAACGAGGGCTTTCTTACTCTTTGGTGTTGAGAAATCGAGGTCGTACTCCTGAAGGATAACGATCCATCGAGCGAATTTTCCGTTAACTTGGCGACGGCTGAGCAAATATTGCATAGGGTTGGAATCTGCGATGACCTTGGTGGTGCGAAGCAGAATGTAGTGACGTATTTTCTGGACTGCTAGGACAACTGCAAGGGCTAGTTTCTCTTCATGTTTGTACTTCAGGGGTGGTCCTGAGAGGTTCTCACTGACGTAGTAAATGACGTGTTCAGGATTGCCATCTCCGAGCTGGACGAGGACGTCAGCTACTGATACAGCTGATGCTGATACGTAGAGGATGTAGTCGCGATTGTAGTCAGGTGCACTAATCAAGGGTGCGTTGGAAAGCGCTGCTTTAAGATCGTCAAACAACTGTTGGGCATAGTCGTCCCAATGAAAAGGGATGTCGTGACGCAGTAAGCGAAGGAAACCATGTGCGCATATAGCGTAATCAGGAACAAAGCGCCTAAGAAAGTTGGCTTTTCTCTGTAGACTCTGTAGTTGTCGCAAATTCCGAGGAGGTGGAATTTCGGTGATGGCTTGGACTTTTAGGGGGTGCACGGTGATACCGCTTTGTGAAACAATAAAACCGAGGAGTCGTCCTGCGGTGACGCAAAATACACACTTGAGAGGGTTCAAGCGGATGTTATATTGACGACACCATTGAAAGATGATTCGTAAATCATCGAGGTGTTGGGTACGCTTCTTGGATCGAGCGGTGAGGTCGTCCAAGTAAGAGAGGATGATTGCGGCCAGATCATGAAAGATGTATGTCATGGCCCGCTGGAAAGTTGCACCGGCGTTTTTGAGGCCGAAGGGCATGACACGATATGCAAACGTACCCCACGGGGTAATGAATGCAGTTTTATATTGATCGACGGGGTGAATTTGAATTTGGTTATAGCCAGAGAATCCGTCCATGAAGGAGAGAGCCTTGTGGTTGGCACAATCGTCGATAATCTGATCGATGAAAGGCGTTGGGAAGTTGTCTTTTGGACATGCATTATTAAGATCACAAAAGTCGGTGCAAACGCGGATGGATCCTTATTTTTTGTTGACGGGTACAGGGTTGGAAACCCATGAGGTGTAAGCGATGGGGTAAATGAATCCGGCCGTACGCAATTTGTCAATTTCGTCTTTGATAGCCGCGGCCTTGGATGGGTGTAGCGGTCGCTGTTTCTGGCGAGGTGTGATGTCGGGCTAGGTGTTGATGCGATGTTCGACGATGGAGGGGTCGAGGCCAAGCATCTTCGTGTATGACCAGGCGAAGATATCCCTAAATTCCTGGAAGAGGGCTTCGTATGCGATGATTTCCTAAGGAGTGCAAGCAGCTCCAATAATGATTTCTTCGACGATGCTCGGTTTAATGGAAATGTCGATTTTGATGGTGGGGGAAATGTTAGCTAGATTACCTTCTTCAAAAGCGTCAGGTGCAGGAATGGGATTGTTGAACCAATTGATAGGCCCGGATGGGATAAAATCTTTGGTTTCGACCGCGTACACGGGATTGTGGCTAGGAGGCATGAGGGCTTCCTGCGGAAGGAAGAGTGCACGATGATGTAGTGCATCCCAAGGAGAGTCTGGGCATTGTAACTCTTCCAGTATTTCTTCGTCGTATTGGAAACGACGGGAATATAATGGATCGTGAGGAGTGAGCTTAGTGACAGTGTGGTTGCCCCCTGCTGAGGAAACAGAGGGGGTAATGGTAGCTGATGGTTCACTCGACATAAACCATATATTGAGGTATTGAGGGGTGCCCGTGGTGGTGGGATGGAGAGTCTCCGTAGAGGAATGAGCAGGAGAGTTGGGTGGGTTACGGGGTAAATCCTCAGAGACGTCATCTATGAACCAAGGAGGTGTTGGAAGTGCCTCGGGTTTGGGGGAAATGATGTGAAGATTCGCCAGTGGAGAAGTAAGGTCAATTACCGCCTCTGCGGGTCGGTGGAGCAGGGCTAATTGACGTTGCTGATATTCGATGATCATCAGACATTGGTATGTAAAATGAGCCAATGAATCGCAAAGAGAGCAAGGGCATCTCATGCGTTCATTGACTGAAGTAGTGACATAGAGAATATCAGTGATAGGGGTTGGGGATGATGTAGGAGGGCGTGGGTTGTTATGAAAATCGTGGCTTACGATAGCTAATGCCTATCGAAAACAAGGCAGTGCGGGACAATGATGGGTGTAATGACCATACTCAGAACAGATGGCACAAGTGAATTTGGTCTTCAACCCTTTACTACTGGAAGGTTGAGTGGTAGCAGTAGTAGTGAGTGGTGTGAGGGTTGGATTGGGGGGAATCAAATTCCGTAACTCCGGTAGTGATGGGAAGTTGTTGGTTTGGTGACCCTCTTTGTCACACAATGCGCAAGGTGGTGGGATGCGCGAAGGAAGTGGAGCTGTGGGCTCCTTCTTCGCTCTCCTACCCCCGGCTGTGGCAGGGGGAGTAGGGAGTATGGAAGTAGTGGGGGCATTGGGAGTAAGAATAGGAATCGTCATGGGGAGTCCTGCCTATGGGCGAGGGACCATCTCAGGTGGATGTAAGTACCACACTGGGATTGCTAACACCATGTTGGGTAGTGTGAGCGTTGCGGCTACCTGGAAAGATTCTATACCTGGTGGAGGGTAAAAGAAGGGAATTTGAGTGAGGAGTCAGGGAACTGTCTCCTAAATGGGACTAGGCCCTTGAGGGGATGTGGATTCGTGGACTGTGGGTGTCGATGAATGCGCAGGAGGCTCCTGTGGGAGTGGTGCTGCGACTGTTGAGACGTCAGGAATGACTGAAGCCTCCTGAGGAGGATGAGTATCCTCTTGGTGAGTGATGACGCATACTTGACTAGGGGGAAGGAGTGGTGGTGCTCCATGGTACGTCCCTAACAAGGATGGATCTTTGAAAATGCCAGGACCCATCTCGACAAGTGGATATACGTCCTTGTTGGTGTGAATGAGAGGAAGAATGTTATCGAGACTGACAAATGGGTTTGGCTCGTAATGTGAGACTTGGTCAATGGTTACAATCTTTCCATTGTGGGGGAACATGATTGTCCTAAAGACTGATGATGCCACTGCCTTCATAGCATACATGTAGCTACACCCGAGCAAGATATTGTAATCGAGCTGAGCATCGATAACTTTGATGTCAATGAGAATGGTTTTGCCCCCGAGTTCCACAGGGACATTTTGGAAGAGCCCTTCGAGAGATGATGGTCGTCCGTCATAAGCTCATAATGTGATGGCAGAAGGTATGAGTTCTGGGGAACCAAGTTTCTACCAGACTGTCTTGGACAGGATGCATGTAGATGCCCCTTCATCGATGATACATCGATGGACGGTGATGTTCCGTATTTTGACTGGTATTTGAATAGCAACTGCGGCGGGAAGACGCGGTTCGCAACTATCAAGGTCAAAGGTAATGAGTCGAGTATCGGTAGGGTCAACTGCCCCCATGGCGGAAAGGAGTGATTTCTGCTGAGTGGGACATGTCTGGAGGACTTCCAGAACTGACATGGAAGTCGGGGATTGTGCAAAGTCATCTACCAAGCTGTAGTTATGAGCGTCCCTAGCCTGTGGGTTGTGGACATTTCTACGCAATAGGATGCAAGGGATGCGTAATGGTGGTTCGGCGGTAGGGCGAGGGATCACTAACAGAGGTCCTGTCGGTGTAGGGTATGTTTCTGCGGATGTAGGAGTAGACTCAGCTGTTGTAGGATACTGACGATTGCGTGTTTGCAGAAGGATTTATTCCTCACTGGTGAGGAGAATTGTTTTCTCTGCTGGATTGTTGGGATTGTGGTATTGGCCCACCTGAGGTGGGGGATGCTACGTGTCCTGTTGGGTGTTTATCACACCTTGATGTGGGATAGGATTTTGCAGCACGGCGGGAGGAGGTTGTTGCACATATTGTTGTTGTGCCTGCTGAGGGGCAGGTTGCGCAGGAGAAGGGGGAATACTCCCGAAGTCTTTCAACCTCTTGAAATCAGCGATCTGTGGGAAATGGTGAGTGTAATGACCATATACGCCACAAAGAGCACAAGGGTGGATGGTTTTAACAGTGTTCCACCCTTGGCGTTTGTTGTTATTGCCCCCTTGGGGGTTTTGGTTCCCTTGGTTCTGATTTCCCTCAGTGGGTTGATGTTGTGGGGGTTGATTCCCGCCTTGACCAAGATTGTTGTTATTCCTGTTCCTTCCTTTCCTCTTAGTGTTGTTTGATGGATGAGTGGGATTGGCTGTGTTCAACTGTTCAAAATTTTGATATTGTTGAGCAGCAAAGGGTTGAACAAAATTGACCCCCGTATGAGGATGTGGGGGAGCCATGGGTTGTGGAGGACCTGGAAAGGGAAAGTAAGGATGTTGTGGTGGTGCGGCTCCATAAGGTACATAGGAAGGCGTGTCACTTTCACTAGTACTATAAGGTGATGTGGAGGGGGGACCACTGGTGTTTAGAGGAGGTTTATGTATGGAGGGTGTTGGTGGTGGTCCACTGGTGGGTGGTGGTATAGCAACCGGATATGACTGTTGATAAGGGGGTGGGGGGAAATAAGAAGTGCCCCCATATGCCGGTGGATACTGAGGTGTTCCATACATCGGTGGTGGTTGGAGTTGTGTACTATGGTGCGTGGTGGCACCTATTAGCCTGTCTGCTGAGTGAGAAATCCCAGGTTTGTCTTGACCAAATGGCACAGGTTTGGGAAGATCAGGAAGTACTGTATATAAGTATCATGACTGTGCATAGATGAGGTCATATTGTTGAGCTTTACTGATGGCTTCCTCTTCAGATTGTGGGAAGGTGGAAGCTACATCCTTACCAAGGAGAGTGACAAGTGATCTAAGAAACCAGTCAAGACATTGCTGCTTGGTGGTTTCTGCTTTACACAAGCTACGTCACCTACGCCACTCATGAATGTGGTCAGCAATGTGGGTGGACAGTAGTTCTAGACCATTGTCATGTCGGATGGGTAATTGGAAGAAAGTCAAGAAGGATTTGGCCAAGGATTCAAAGGTCGTGTGGGACCCTGATTTTTCTTCGACATACCATTTGGTGGATGGGCCAGTGAGTGTACGTTGAAAAAGTCACAATTTGACGGAATCTTCCATGATGCTATTGGAGGAACACCATAGATGAAAGGTCATGACGTGATTGGCGGGGTCATCCCTTGCCTTCCCTTCAAACTTTGGTATGTCTAAATGAAGTTTGGTTGGCATTGCAGGCCATGTGGCATCATGCAATATAGGATCATTAGTGAGCTTGGTGAGATCTGGAATGTTGAGAGAGGCCAAATATGGCATCTGTAGTGGGGGTGGAGGGTTAGTTCCTTCCATGGTGTGTTGTGAACCTGACCCTTGATGGGGACTAGGTGGGTTGGTGCTCCCTCCTTGAGAGGAAGAGGGTCCCCCGCTTCCATGCAAAGGAGAGCGAGTGGATGGATGACCTTGGGAAGAAGACCCAAGTAAGGTAGAACCAAGCAAAGTTGATCCTAAGATGGTAGCACTCACAGGAGTGTGTGAAGGAGGTACTGATGAGGAGGTACGACCAGATACTCCCCCTAATATAGGAGGAAGGTTGAGCAAACGTCGTGAACGACGGGGGTTCTGTGGTTCCTCTATGATGTCAGACTAGTTGTGTGAAATGTGTGCAACAAGTGGTGAGAGAAAATATAAAAACAAGAGCCTTTTGTTGTGATGGTTTACACATTATATATATCAAAGTCGAACTGTAATCAGATGTGCATCATACATAAATGAACAAGAAGCATATATATGGGTAAGAGGGTTTTGTCTGCGTGGGGGAATCAAAAAAGAAAACAAATGCTCGTGTCCTAGAAGACGTAACGTCCTTCCTCTCAAATAGCACTGGATCTTCCAATAGCTCTCAACAGTGGGGTCTGAAGTCACCGAAAGAGACACTAGTGAAGAATGAAATAACTGGTTATAATGAGGGGTAAAGGGTGCAATATCCCAAAAGAGCTGGCGATACCTCCCAATAGCCACACAAAATCCAATCAAGGTGCGATTGCAACCCACAATCACCACCTGAGTAGATGTCCTACAATTGGTCACTAGGTACCTCGGTCCAAGCGCGGCATTTAGATTTTCGGCCTAAGAAATGGGTCACGGGCTGGATCCCGTCCAAGAGGTGCGTGCCTCAAGGGGGGACACACAGAACAACCGGACCTCGACCTTCGACCCTTCACGGGTATCTCCCTGCCTTATGGTGATTGGAACACTGGACTTGGAGGATTTGAAAGCTCCCTATTTGTCAACTTCTATGTTTGAAATTGTGAGAACCAGATAACGGGGGGTTATTTGGAT
>ML788581.1:277841-312182 GCA_009831015.1 Picea engelmannii | reverse complement strand
GATGTCTGCAACTAGTTGGTGTAATTACATTCTAAAGATAAGTTATCTATCATGTGTTCCTTTGCTTGTATATTTATTTATGATGTGTATGTAATTCTATCTCTATGATGTGTTTATGTTATGCTTGTTTGTTGGTTATTGTTGTGCATGGAATGATATAGGTTTATTTATTAGTCATGCAGGTTTCTTGTTAATTGCATGTGCATTTATCACATTTCTTGAATTAAAAAATGGGAACAAAAATTTGAAATTATCCAGGAAGGCGAGTTCTAGAAGTACCCGAGAAATGGGTACGGTTCGGATTTACATATGAGAAAACTATCGAGTTTGTTGGTAGTTGGGTATGTTACAGATTTGTATGAGAGTGTGTTTTGCAACACTTGGGCCATATGGGATGAATACGAGTGGAAATATTGTCTTTTGCACAGAGGCCAAGCTAACGGGTGTTTGGGTTGCCGAACTGTTTATGTTAATTCAGAGAAATTTCATGGAAATTGGGGAAATTGTGAAATCTTGTCTACCTTGTCATATAGTGAGGTGGTTGTAGCTACGTGGACTGCCACATTGGAAGGGTGATATTCCATAGTGGAAGGTTGGCAGGCAGGTTTGCATCCTGTAGTTTCCATTTGCAATGAGAATATGGAACATCGATCTACGGATCGAGAGATTCCCATACATCAGATCTCTCGAATGAAGGTTCACGAGAGGAATTCATAGGCGTGAGTCCATAGGCTTGTGGGCCACAGAAGGCCCATAAAGGGATATCAATTTTTTTCCATAAGAGGAGTCCACGAGTGTGAGCCCAAGAGAATTTGTACCATCCATCATGCTGGGAGAAATCTTATCCATCCATCGGACTAAGACTTGTGGGGTCAGGATTGCATGTGGAGTCCAAGGAGATGAACTCCAATTGATCCACAGGTCGTGGGCTATGGTAGAACCAAGAATCTTGTAGAGTGTTAACCGATGGAAAATGTCACAAGTACAATCCTAAGGAGGACAGGAGCCATTGGATTGGCGAAGATGAAATCCAAACCATCGAATCTATTCATATCAGAGAGGGTTGACGATGTAATGCGACAATTAAATTTGGAGTAGGTTTGGTTAACCACATGGATCTGGACTGTTGATCTTGGATAGTATGGGTTGTTCAATATCATGGGTAGTATGTTGATGCGGGTTGCAACCTACATAAATATTGGTGAGTGCGTTAAGCTCAGATAATCCACGAGCGTGAGACTGAGCAAACAAGAGTTGTTGTATTAGTGAGGAGTGGATCCAAACCGTTATATCTATCGGGGAAAGTGGTCAAGTAAATATCGTGAAGTTGGGAGAGTTTCAATGATCTAGGTCATTGATGACACGATTACCAATCACCCAATATGTCAGATGTGCATGAAAATATGAGAAGACCAGTTGTCAAAGATGTAGACACGCCAGGTGACATGTCAGCAAGTGATGACATGTGTGCCACATAAACTAGATGACAGGTGGAGAATTGTGATTGGGTACACGTTAGAAAGAGTAGGTGAATTAGAGATTGCCATGTGCCTGTTGGAAAAATTTCTATTTTTACACACTAGTTCAGTGGGAGTTAACTGACTAGTTCTATTTTAGACTTTCTAATCTTAGAACATCACTATTATGCATGCATTCCTAATTATAGGATGTCATTGCCTATATGAGTGAAGATCACTCACTCATTGATAAGATCATAATATACATTGATTCTCATTTTTCATTGTGTATCTCTCTTCCTTTTCTTGATAAGTTTTGTTTGTGTATGCTTTAGTTAGGTATCCAGTACAAGTTTCCATGAAACACTGACATGGTATCAAAGCTACACTACTTGGAGCAAGCTAGACAAGGCAAAGAAAAGGAAAATCGAAGTTTCAGCGAGATAAATCCGGGGTCGTAACTTTCAACAGTGATTTCTCCAAAAATATTAACGTTTTGAGGAAACGACTAGAAATGGAAGTAAATCGACCCATTCTACAGGTGGATTTTCAACTGTTTGGAAAGATTCCTCACTGCTTGCTTAGAAAGTAAGCCAGAAGAGAGCCTCTTGAAACTGATACGAATCCGTGGTCATACCTTTATACAGTGATTGCTCCCAAAATATTAAGTTTTTGAGGAAACGACTCACATGGGAAGTAAATCGACCCATTTTACATGCGGGTTTTCAACCGTTTGATGAGATTCCTACCGTTTTCTCAGAAAGTAAGCTGGAAGATAGCCTCATGAAACTGATATGAATATGTGGTAATACCTTTCTACAATGATTGCTCCCAAAATATTAAGTTTTTGAGGAAACGACTCGCGTGGGAAGTAAATAGACCCATTCTACAAGTGGGTTTTCAACCGTTTGGTGATATTCCTCACCGTTTGCTCAGAAAGTAAACTAGAAGATAACCTCCTGAAACTAATACGAATCTGTGGTTGTACCTTTCTATAGTGATTGCTCCAAAAATATTAAGTTTTTGAAGAAACAAATCGCGTGAGAATTAAATCGACTCATTATGCAAGTGGGTTTTCAATCGTTTTGTGATATTCCTCACCGTTTTCTCAAAACGTAAGTTGGAATATCGTCTCTTGAAACTGATACAAATTTTCACTTAAAGTGCCATTTATGCCGTGATTTCTTAATTTTTCACTTGCAGATTGAGAGTAAATTTTTAGGGGTTCTTAGAAACAATAGGAGAGATGGATAGGACAACTATTATACAGTCAAACTTTGTGGTAATCCTCACACCATACAATTATTTTTATTGGAAGCCCAAGGCAGAATTCCAACTCATAAGGAAATGACTATATAATTTGACGATGGTGACAGAAACAAAACCTACATCAACGATTGAGAAGATGACATGGGCAAACCATAAGGATGAGGCCACGAGACTACTTCTTGAGTTAATCTCCATTGATCTATGGTTTTATGTTTCCACATGCAAGACTCCAAACGAGATTTAGACCACCTTGGAAGGACTCTTTGGAAAGTAGGATGAGATGCGAGGTCATATGATTGAGGTAGAGTTGAATACCTTAGACCCTAAAAGTTTTGATAATATACAAGATTTCCTTACTAAATTTAAATCTTTGATATTGAGCTTGGGTGAATGTGGTATTGATAAGTCTACATAAGAGAAACAACTTATTCTAACAATCTTGGCTAAGATAGGACCAAAATACGTTGTATATGTCTCAAATTTCCATTCTAGCAGATGTCTTTTTGGAACAAATTGGAAAACGCCTACGTTGGCTCAGTTCATTGAGTCTCTTACACAAGAGTAGACAAAACTCATACATATGGGCCTCTTGAAAGATCCCAAAGCACATGCACTCACCATGCATGATGGAAATGGGTCATCCAAACAGAATGGGAAGGAGGGATATTCCAAACCCTTTAATGACTCTTCAGGTTCCAAAGACTATTCAGATTCCAAGAAGAAGAAGAAGGGAAAGCAATGCACTTACTGCAATAAACCGAATCATGAAGAATCTGCATGAATGAAGAAACAGATTGATCTTATGGCACATGCATTTCAGTAGAACAACCTTGGAAACTTCATTCCAGAGGGAGTTAAGAAGCAGAAGGATGAATATCATGCTCCTACGAAAGATAATAATCATGCTCTGGTTGCAATTAATTTCGCATCTGATTCATGGATTATAGATTCTGGTGCATCCCATCATATGGCAGCGAAAGAGGAAATTTTATCTTCTTTGACTCCATGCTCAAGACCCCCTATTCTCATGGGGGATGATACTCCATTAGAAGTAGCACGAGAAGGGAGAGTGGAACTCCACAATGACAGTTTTGAGAATGTTTTACATGTTCCAAAGGTTTCTATGAATCTACTCTCAGCTTATCAGATCACTCAGAAAGGTAAAAAGGTTGAATTTACATTGGATTCATTTTCAGTAATTGACATGCATGGGAATTCCATTATTGCAATTGGTGAGGTGGATCACAAGTCAAGGTTGTATAAATTCACTAAGTTTTCTGACGATGACTCATTTTTTCTACTTACACATAAGGAGAGTACTTTGCATGCACCTCCAGTGCAATATGCATATACTCTTGTGTTTCCATCAGTTTCAGACATTAGAGATGATTCCATACACTCAGATTATGTACATGGAAATAAGTAGGTAGTACAGCCAGATAAGAATCCAGCGTCGAAGCTTCAACATATGCCCAAGAAGGCAAAAACCACACTTCAGGCAGCAGGCAACCTTGCAGGGAATCCATTGGATTAGAGAATGACTCAATCTCAGCATGAGGAGCCTTCTCATGTACTTTCAACTTCAGAACCTGCGATGCCCATGCATTGCTATATGGTTCAATCCATTGATATGCAAAACTACAATAAGGTTGTGGGCAGTCAATTATGGAAAGAATCCATGCAAAAGGAGTATGCCTCACTCCTAAAGAATCAAACTTCACATCTGGTTCCACTTCCACAAGAAAGGAATATTTTTAGGTACAGATGGGTCCACTGGATCAAGAGGTTCAAGGCTAGACAGGTTTCCAAAGGAATTCACCAGATCCATAAATATTTCTACATATTCACGAAGACTTTCACTGAGAAAAAGTTTTAGACTTTGCGGGATTGTCTTGCAGTGAAGAACACAGTTGCCTAACAACTACCATTTTCTTCTTTTGATACATTATCTTTTGAGGGGGGGGTTTGTTCCCACGTGGTTTTCCCTCTTTCCTCATTTTCATTCAGTGTTCATTAGTCACATTGTACATGAGTACCTAATATGGCCTAGTAGTCGGGACTCATTTTTTACTCCATAGTGATGTTCAGGGGGGTGTTGGAGAAATTTCTATTTTCAACACACTAGTTCAGTGGGAGTTAACTGACTAGTTCTATTTTAGACTTTCTAATCTTAGACCATCACTATTATGCATGCATTCCTAATTATAGGATGCCATTGAATTTATGAGTGAAGATCATTCACTCATTGATACGATCATAATATACATTTATTCTCATTCTTCATTGTGTATCTCTCTTCCTTTTTTTTGATAATCTTTGTTTGTGTATGCTTTAGCTAGGTCTCCTGTGTAGGTTTCCATGAAACACTGACAGTGCCTAGTGACACATGGAGGGAGACACGTGCCCTTTGGTAGCAGTGTTGGAGTGAGAAGAAGTGGTTATGGTTCAAGAACATTCTAGATCTATAGAGTTTTAGACTATTGATTTACAAGTGATCCAGACCATTCGATCTCGCGGTGGGAAGGTTGTTGCAAGTTGCGGATACGAGAGGTTTTATGTTTCTCCTAAGTCGAGAGACTGCGGATGTGAGGCCACAAGATTTATTGGTTGTGGAGTTTGCGGAAAGGTTATGTGTGTGAATCATGTGGCCATATTTTGGGAAGGAGCCTAACTGTAGTGTTGCGGGTTGGGGACCTTAGGGAAAGAGGGGAGATTTCTGAATTGGGAGACCACAAAAAATATCCTGCGCGCAAAGAAATAAATATGGTTTTGCAGGATTAGAATCCTTAAGGAATTGGATAGGTCCATGTGTGTGTACACGTGAAGGCCATGTTGGATATGATGCCGTCAACATAGGAAAATTCTCAAGGAACTTTAAAGGAGCATAACTCCTTGCCTTGAGCTCATAATGGAGCGTAAATATAGTTGTTGGAAAGCTAATTTCGAGGAGAATAATTTATAACTATCACAATTTTGGGAATACTGATAAAAAATATTCATAGTTGAAGAGGAAGAATAAGCTCGTATAATTTTAATCGACAATTGTTTTTATAATATGCTTAATTCTAGAAAAATGGTTACTTGCACATTTTACAAAATTAAGGGGATATACACATATCGGTTCAATCCAAGACTAAAAATGAGTGTCATAGAGCCTTTAGTCATGAGAGAGGAGTAAAATTCCAACACATCAGTGTTGATAATGTAGAGATAGAATCTAATGGACGCAGAAGTAGAGTGGACCCAACAAAATTGGTAGAGACTATGAGAAGCTTGAGAATTGAAGTGCAGAGTTACAAAGTCGACAATGAGAAGATGGTGAGAGAATAGAACCAAATAAATTCTCAGATGATGCAAAGCCTAAATAATTTTTGGAGAAACATGGAGAATGGATCAATCCCAAGACATGAGGAAGAAGGTAGACATCATGTAAGGAGGGATAGCTATAGAGGATCCAGACACTCAAGAAGTGTTAGTAGGAATTGAAAACATCAATAACCTACTCACTCAGATAGAAAATATTATGCATTTGAAGAATCAAGGAGAAATCCAGAAGTATCTCCTATTAGGGGAAAATGAAGAATATACGAGTTAGACAACTTGCAGGGAGAAATCATGAAGATAAGGCCACCAACCTTTGATGGTGAATGAAGAGGTGGAGATGATGTTGAAGCTTGGTTTCTTAAGTTTTGAACGTACTTTTAAGTTGCACAACTACTCATCTAACCTTGAATCCAAGATTACCACATATCATTTTCTTGGGAAAGTTTCTGTGTGGTGGAATTAGTTGAAGCAAGTGGAACACATTGATGAGAGTAAGATCACTTGGAAGCAATTCAAGAGATATTTTCAGAAGGAATACTTATATGAACACTTTTATGACAAAAATATGAAAGATTTATTTGAACTCCAGTTAGGAAGCATGACTATGGGAGAATACATAAAGAAGTTCTTGGGATTGCTGAGGTATGTTGGGTTTATTAAGAATGAGAAGGTGAAAATATAAAGGTTTCTAAGTGGATTATCATCCTTTTATAAAGATAAAATTCAATATGATGAACCCAGAACTTTGACAGAGACCATTTTAAAAGATAATTACATGCATGAGTAAGGAAAAGGTAGAGAGTCTTTTCAGAAGTATTGGAAGGATAAGAAGGAGAAATTTGATTAGAGGAATAAGGGATTCAAAACTCCTCTCAACAGAAACAACCCTAACATAAATCAACAAAATCAACATGCTAAGAATGAATCTGAGAAGGAAGACTCATTGGGAAAAAGGGGAATGCCACCTATAAAATGTTGGGGATGAAAATAAGACCACATTTGCAAGAAATTCTCTCAAAAAGAAGGAAAAATGAGGACACTACAAAACATCCAAGAGGATACTTGATCCAGGTGGATATTGGTGGCCACCCACCTATTCCAATTGGCTTCTCTTTACTATTTTTAGTTCAACACGTTCTTATATACTTCTTTTTAATTGTGGGTTCTACACTTCTGTGGCTGTCTAAAACCCTACACATATTCCAAGTGGATATTGGTGGCCTCCCATATAATCCAACTAGATTATTTTGTATGTTTTCATGTCAGCACATCTTTTTGTACTTCCAGGGCCATTTTGGGGCCCTAAACATTGATTTTTTGGCTCACCACAATCAAACTGTAGATGGAGTCATATTTTAACGGCATAGTGTGTAGTTCTCTGAAAGATATTTCAAATGGGATATCATGCACCTAAAATAGAGGTTGTATGCAAAATGTACGACCTCGGGAAGTTGAGGTACCAACTTACCCATAAGGGCCCACATAACTTTTGTGTTTCATCTCCTAGGGTTAGGTTTTTTTATTTATAGGGTTTTGGAACTCATGAGTAATATAAAAAAGGCCTCTAGAGCCTCATTGTAATCCTTATGCTCAAATAGATGCATGTAGAAGCCACATCTCTTCTCAGAGATAGCTAGCACCATTCGAACAAGTGTTTCAGTTCAACAGTTTTATAGTTTCAACCTATTTCATTTATTCAATAGAAGATATTGTTCACTTGATATATGTGTTGTTCTTCATATCTATGTTTTTATTGTATTCATTCGTTAATTAGTTTGTTCCACTCCTAAATCTAGATCAGTGGTATCAGAGCATTCATCTCTTCATTTATTTTTCTTTGTGCATGTCCCCGACAAGATTTGGGTAAAAGAAGTTGGGACTCAAACCAATCGATTTGTTGTAATATCAATCGCGTCGAGCCTGAAAAAAAACCATGGGGGACGAAAAGAAAGATGATGGATCAGGATATCCTTTTAATATGTTGCTTGAGGAAGCCCTCATGCGAAAAAGGAATGAAATGATGGAAAACTTTGCACAGATCCTTTGATGGTTGCCCATAGGAGAAGAATCTTCATCAAGCGACCATGCAACCCCCTTCAAGGTACATGTGAATTTTTATATTCCATTACTTGAAGGAATGATAGATGTGGATGTTGTAGATAAATGGTTGAATATGCTCAAAGGGTATTTCTCGATCCACCATTTTTCCGATACGGAAAATATTACTTTTGCACTCCTCAAGGTCATCCCCCATGTTAAGGACTGGTGGGATACTTATTATAAGAAAAGGGCCATAGAGGAATCATAAATATTTGTGGTTTCCCCTACATGGGATTCCTTCCAGGATTCCATTAAATAACACTACTACCCCGTTGGAAGCTAGCAGGTCTAGTACACCCAATGGACCACCTTGCGTTAAGAAAGGGACCAGACAGTACCAGATTTCACCAATAATTTCCATACCCTGCGCAACAAATTGGGTATCAAAGACTCTAAGTGACATTTGGTGCTAAAATATCACGGTTATTTGCATAGACACATTCTAATGGAAATGGAGTTTCTGGACATTGCTTAATTGGGTACAAATTATAGATATGTTGTCAAGATCGAGCAAGAATTTAAGCAGAAGAGGAAAGAGTTTGGATCTACAAACTCCTCACGGTCGAAGTAGGGAAAATTTCTTCACCAATATTGACCTAAAGTCTATCTACCACCAGGTTCCTATCGAACCAACTAATGTATGGAAGACAACCTTCAAATACAAAGAAGGTCTCTTCGAATGGCTGGCCATGCCCTTTGGCTTAACAAATGCACCATCCACTTTCATGAGATTGATGGATGATGTATTGAGACCCTTCACCAAATCTTTTTTGGTGGTATATTTGGATGACATCCTCATCTTCAACAGAACTTGGGAGGAGCAAATGCATCATATTCAACAAGTCTTGAGCACTCTGCAGCAACACAAGCTATATGTGATGCAGGAGCATCATTGAAATCCAAAGCACGCGCCTAGCCAAAGAGACAGTTGGACGCGTAGATGTGATTTGAACATGTTTTTGTGAAAACGTTTTGAAATTTAAAGTCTGAAGCATTAATGTAATGGACAGGAGGAAAGTACAGTTACATTTATATCTAAAGATCTAAACTGATTTTGGAGCGTATGTTCCTATCCGCGGATGTAATAGGAATTTAAGTCTGTTTAATGAAAGTATGTAGATTTAATTTAATAGATTCGACAATTTAAGGGAATAGGAGGGAAAATGAATAATAGACACCCTCGCCTTGTATCTTGAAAAATAACTCATTATTATTGAGAATTTTGGTAAGATGTAGAGCTGCAGAGGAGAATAGAGAATTTTATGCATTCTAGCTGTTGTTATTTACCATGTATAGGAGCACTAGAATTAATAGAAGAAAGCTTTGATTCCAATCTATGTGTTTGTTATGGTTGTTGGAACCACCTATTGAATGGTATGTTGCATGCTAGTTTATATTCTCTGCATGCATTTTATTTCAATAAAATCTCTGTGTGTATGTTATAGGATTCCATGTTGAATGTTTGAATTCTAGATAAGGAGAGAATGAGTTTCAATTGTTTCTCTTTCTAAGAACTCCTGCAAAGAGTGCAGTAGAGGGTCTGCAAGGAGTGCATCGACCAGGCTATGAGTTTCATCTCAAAACTCTTAGAGGAGATTCAAATCATGTTTTTACAGGCCAAAGTGCAAGGTTAGCTCAGATCCGTGCAAGGTGTGTGTAGGTTGGGCGAGGTCTGGGATTTTACCAACTCAGAGCGAGATTGAGAGACTGTTGTTGCAAGAGGTGCACAGAGTCGAAGGCCCAAATAACCAGAGGTTATTTGAAAATAGCCGCAAGGAGTGTGTGCAGGGACCCTTTTGGAAGCCTTGAGTTTGCAAGTGAAAGCTCAAAAGGGATAGAACCTCTGAAGTGTTCAAAGGGAGGAGGAGGTCAAAATCGTCTCACAGAAGTCAAATTCAGGAGGGAGGACGCCAAGTCATTTGGCTAGAAGTCCTTGAGAAGTTGAATCAGAGGGTGGAATCGCTTCAAGAGGAAGTGTCAAAGTTCCGTGAGCCATGGGATCTTGTGGAACAATGGAAGGATTAAGACCGAGTGTCTTTCAACAGTCTTAAGCTCAGGAAGGATAGTGACAGCCATATCCGGATCAACGAGGGTCGTTGATCTCGTATGTGAATTCGCGTATCGGAGTTCGGGGAATGGAGTGACCAGTGGTTTGGGTTGAGGGTTGTGGATTTTCGATTGGAAAAATGATGATACAATGAGGGTCGTTGGATCGAGGGAGGAACATAGCCATTGATCTCGTCGAAGGCACGATTTCGAAGTCAGGGATTTGTAGAGGGAGAGGAACGACTGTTTGTTTTTCTCTCAAGTTGCGAAAGCCAAAGACTCATGCGGACAGGTGGCAAGAACCCACTCTGTAAGCAGAGTAAACAATGGTGACAGGTGGCGTGCGCCCATTGCTTTGGGTGGAGTCAAACTTTGTTGACATATCGCATTTTGGGGATTCACAAGGGAAGAGCACGACAGGTTGGCGCTCCAACTCGCGAAGTCGCGAGTTGCGAAAGGTGCTTGCGTTAAGGCTTGGTTATGGTCATATTGGAAAAGGGGCTGAAGAGGGGGCTTACACCTTAAGCCCATTCACAATTTTTTGTTTCGGCTATTTCCAAGGGTTGTGGCATTGTATTCGAAATGCCTAACTCACGAGGCTCGAAATCCTTTGTGGGCTTAAAAAAGGAGTTCAGTTAACCCTTGTTGTGATTTAGAGAAGATCCTGTGTGGATCTCGGCCTAAGGGCAAGAGGTCTGCACTAGTTGTGGTATCAAAGCCTAGAACAAATTCTTTTCTTTCTACAACAGAGAGAAAAGAGGAATTTTATAGCCATGCCACCGAGAAGAAGAGAAAGGCCCATATCTGATCCAACAGTTCAAAGAGAAATGTGTGAATTACGTGCCAGACTTGATGGTATGGAGACATCATAGAGGCAAACAATTGATGTTGGGGATATCATTGAAGCTGAAAGTGAAAATGAAGCTGAAAAAGAAGGAGAAGAAGTTGTAGTCGAAGATGCTGCAGAAGAACGCCTATTCAGGGTTGTTGCAAGGATAGGTTCTAGGGAAAAAATGGACATTCCAATGTATGAAGGCAACCTAGACGTTGAAGAGCTTCTAGACTGGATTAGAGCTCTAGACAAACACTTCGACTATGAGGATGTCGAGGAAGAAAAGAAAGTCAAACATGTCGTTACTAGACTTAAATGGAATGCAACACTGTGGTGGGATGAACTGCAGGCTGACAGACGTTGCAAGGGAAAGAAGAAAATCAAGAGCTGGGATATAATGGTTATGGAAATGAAAGCCAAGTTTATACCCAGGGATTATCAAATAAATCTGTTTCGGAGGATGCAAAATTTGAGATAGAAGCTGATGTCAGTGAAAGAATACACTGAAGAGTTCTATAGGATAAACATCAGAGCAGGACATCGGGAAAGCGATGATGAGAAAGTTTCCAGGTATATGAATGGTCTACGATATGACATTCAGGACGAGATGAGCATGATAACCATCCAAACCATATAAGATGCTTATCAGATGGCTATAAAAGCTAAAGAGAAGCTAAGCCAAAAGAAAGGTCAAAGAGGTCAAGGTAGAAATCAAAGCAGAGGCAAGATAATTGCCCAAGACATAAATCAAAAGCCTAAAGAAGAGGGGAAGAAACCTCAAACTCAATCTGAGAGAGGAGGAATCTCACAGGGGAGGAAATATGCTGATAGAAATACTTTTCCTCGGGCCAGAGGAAGAGGAAGAGGCATAGGAGGTGAAGTGAAATGCTTTGTCTGTGGAAAAATCGGACATAAATCCTATGAGTGTCCAGATAGGAAGAAAGATGGTGGTGAAACTCACATTGTCGAAGCTCAAGGACAGAATGTTGAGGTAGAGGATGCTGAGGGTGTAAGATCTTTGATGATGCATAAAGTTCTCTTGAAACCAGAGAAGGAGCCAGAGAACCCGACCCAAAGAAACAGTCTATTTTGGACTGCTTGCAAAACCAAAGACAGGGTATGCAAGGTCATAGTGGATAGCGGTAGCACAGATAATATTGTATCCACAGAAATGGTAGAAAAGTTGGAGCTGGAGACTGTTGTGCATCCAAGCCCATACAAAGTTTCGTGGCTACAAAAAGGACATCAGGTAAATGTCACTAAACAATGCTTAGTTGAATTTAAAATAGGAGGATATAAATATGAGATATTATGTGATGTCATTCCCATGGATGTTTGCCATCTATTGCTGGGTAGACTGTGGAAATATGACAAAAATGTGGTGCATGATGGGAGAAATAACAGGTACACTCTGGAGAAAAATGGTAGGACGCACATGTTGCTGCCAATTAAGGATAAAGAGGTGAAAACAGAGATGAGAAACACTGTATTTCTCATGAGTGGGAAGGAACTTCTTAAGCAATTCAAGAAGAAGGAAGACACGCAATTCATTTTGGTTAGGAAGCCCAGAATTGTTTTGAACAACACTAGGATAGATGATTTACTGGAAGAAATCCGGGATTTGCTGGAAGAATTTGATGATATAGTGTGGACGAACTACCTTGTTCGTTTCCACCTATCAGGAGTATAAGCCATCATATCGATCTTATACCTGGAGCCAGTTTTCTGAACAAGGTAGCTTATAGGTTGACGCTGCAGGAGAATGAAGAAGTTAAGAGACAGGTCCAAGACTTAATGGACAAAGGATTGATTCGGGAGAGCTTGAGTCCATGCGTTGTTCCAACAGTCCTCAGTGCAAGGAAGGAAGGTGGTTGGAGAATGTGTACATACTCAAGGGAAATCAACAAAATTATCATCAGTTACAGGTTCCCATTGCCAAGGATGGATGACTTGATGGATTTCTTGAGTGGAGCAAATTTTTTTTCAAAGATTGATTTGAAAAGCGGATATCATCAGATTAGAATGAGAGAAGGTGATGAATGGAAGACAACATTCAAGACAAATGAAGGGTTGTATGAATGGCTTGTCATGCCATTTGGCTTGACGAATGCACCCAGTAATTTCATGAGGTTGATGAACGAAGTCCTGAAGGATTTCATCAGGAAATCCGTCATTGTATATCTTGATGATATATTAATTTTCAGCAAAATTGAAGCAGAGCATTTGAAGCATTTAGTTGCAGTGATGAGAAGGTTACAACAAGAGAAATTGTTGATCAACATGAAGAAATTGTTATTTATGAGGACAAAACTCATTTATTTGGTTTTTGTTATCTCTGCAAATGAATTGAAAATGGATCTGGAAAAGATAAAGGTGATTAAGGATTGGCCATCGCCGAAGAGCGTGTTTGAAGTTCGAAGCTTCCATGGTTTGGCTAGATTCTACAGGAAATTCATCCAAAACTTCAGTGGAATTAGCGCACCAATGATGGATACGGTGAAGAAAAGACATAAATCTTTTCACTGGATAGAGGAAGCGGAGAAGATATTCAACCTGCTAAAGAAGAAGATCATTGAGCAACCAATCATGGTTTTTCCAGATTTCAGCAAGACATTCCAGGTCAGGTGTGATGCAAGTGGATTTTCCATTGGAGTGGTCTTAAGCCAAGACAATAGGTCGGTCGCATATTTCAGTGAAAAACTGAATGAAGCAAAGATTAATTACTCCACGTATGACAAAGAATTCTATGCAGTCATACAAGCACTGAAGAAATGGAGGCAATATTTAGTTCCAAAAGAGTTTGTTTTGTACAGTGATAATCATTCTTTGCAATTCATGACTTGACAAGAGAAGTTGAACCAAAAACATGCTAAATGGGTTGAATACATGTAGAATTTTACTTTTGTGACTAAGCATATTTCTGGAAATGCTAACAAAGTTGCTAACGTTTTGAGCAGGAAATGTTTACTTATGCAAGAATTTAGAGTTAAGACTTTGGGTTTTGATAACCTCAAAGAAATGTACGGGGATGATCTAGATTTCAAAGAGGCATATGAGGCATCTGAGAATTCAATTCTCAAGGAAAAAATCCAATGGAAAGAGTACATTATCCAGGATGGACTATTGTTCAGGGGAAATTAGCTATGTATTCCGAAATGCTCCATGAGGGAGAATTTGTTGAAGGAAAAGCACAACAGAGGATTGGCTGGACACTTCGGCCATGAAAAAATGTTCTCAAAGTTGAATGGCTCATATTACTGGCCAGGGATGAGGACATATGTGAAGAAATTTGTGGACAAGTGTAGAATTTGTCATCACACGAAGGGAAAAAGGCAGAACACAGAGTTATATCAGCCATTATCCATACCCGAAAGGTCGTGGGACACAGTGAGCATGGATTTCATATTAGGACTGCCAAGGACACAGAGGGGATATGAGTCAATCTTTGTAGTGGTAGACAGATTTTCAAAGATGGCACATTTCATACCATGCCAAAAAACCAGTGACGCAACTCATATTGCGAACCTGTTTTTCAAGGAAGTCGTTAGACTTCACGACTTGCCAAGGAGTATCGTTTATGATCGAGATACCAATTTTGTAGGAAATTTCTGGAGGACCTTATGGAAAAAGATGGGGACAAACTTGTCTTTTAGCTCAGTGTATCATCCTCAGATGGATGGACAGACAGAGGTCGTGAACAAGAGCTTGGGAGATTTGTTAAGGAGCTTAGTGACTGAACACCAAAGTCAATGGGATCACATTCTGCCACAGGTGGGATTTACTTACAATGATTCACTCAATAGAAGCACAGGGCAGACTCCATTCCAAATTGTATATGGAATGCATCCAAGGGGATTCTCTGAATTGAAAGATTCAAAACAAGATGAATTCAGGAGTGCTAGTGCAGAGGACTTTGCAAAAGGAATGAAGGAGATTCATAGCAGAATCAAGGAGCGATTGCGGAGTTTAAGTCAAGAGTACAAGCATAGAGCAGATCAACACAAGTGAGAACTTCATTTTGAAGTTGGTGATTTGATTCTTGTGCATTTGAGGAAGGAAAGGTTCCCAAGGGGAACATACAACACGCTGAAGATGAAGAAAATTGGATCGTTCAAGGTCATAAGAAAATTTGGGGAAAACACGTATGAGATGGAATTACCTGATGGGGTCAGAATCTCACCAATATTCAATGTCGTGGATTTGTATCCTTACAGAGCTGAAGAAGAAGGAGAGGAGGGTGAACAAGAAGAAATTCCATGGATGAAACAAATGCCTGTAGCTGAAAAGCCACAGATGGAAATCATAATTGACAAGAGGATTAGCAGAAAGACCAAGAGAAAAGAGTATTTTGAATACTTGGTCAAGTGGAAAGAACATCCAGTTGAAGATGCCAGTTGAGAGGATGAAGTAGCAATTCAAAAGAATGGACAAGCAGTGAAGGAACTCATGAACAGGAGTTCATGAAAATTTTCAAGCGAGGGAGTATGATGTAGGAGCATCGTTGAAAGCCAAAGCACGTGCCTAGCCAAAGAGACTGTTGGATGCATAGATGTGATTTGAACACATTTTTCGTGAAAACGTTTTGAAATTTAAAGTCTGAATAATTAATGCAATGGACAGGAGGAAAGTACAGTTACATTTATATCTGAAGATCCAAACTGATTTTGGAGTGTATGTTCCTATCCGCGGATGTAATAGGAATTTAAGTCTATTTAATGCAAGTAGGTAGCTTTAATTTAATAGATTAGATAATTTAAGGGCATAGGAGGGAAAATGGATGATAGACACCCTCGCCTTGTATCTTGAAAAATAACTCATTATTATTGAGAATTTTGGTAAGCTGTAGAGCTACAGAGGAGAACAAAGAATTTTATGCATTATAGTTGTTGTTATTTACCATGTATAGGAGCACTAGAATTAATAGAATAAATATTTGATTCCAATCTATGTGTTTGTTATGGTTGTTGGAACCACCTGTTGAATGGTATGTTGCAGGCTAGTTTATATTATGTGCGTACATTTTATTTCAATACAATCTGTGTGTGTATGTTCTAGGAATCTATGTTGAATGTTTGAATTCTGGATAAGGGGAGAATGAGTTTCAGCTATTTCTCTTTCTGAGAACTCCTGCAAAGAGTGCAGTGGAGGGTCTGCAAGGAGTGCATCAACCAGGCTATGAGTTTCATCTCAAAACTCTTAGAGGAGATTCAAATCATGTTTTTACAGGCCGAAGTGCAAGGTTAGCTTAGAGCCATGCAAGGTGTGCGTAGGCTGGGCGAGGTTTGGTATTTTACCAACTTAGAGGGAGATTGAGAGACTGTTGTTGCAATAGGTGCACATAGTCAAAGGCCCAAATAACCAGAGGTTATTTGAAAATCGCCGCAAGGAGTGCGTACAGGGACCCTTTTGGAATCCTTGAGTTCGCAAGCGAAAGATCAGAAGGGATAGAACTTCTGAAGTGTTCAAAGGGAGGTGGAGGTCAAAATCGTCTCACATAAGTCAAATTTAGGAGGGAGGATTCCAATTCATTTGGCCATAAGTCCTTGAGAAGTTGAATCGGAGGGTGGAATCGCTTCAAGAGGAAGTGCCAAAGTTTCATGAGCCATGGGATCTTGTGGAATAGTGGAAGGATTAAGACCGAGTGTCTTTCAACACTCTTAAGCTCAGGAAGGATAGTGACCATCATATCCGGATCAACGAGGGTCGTTGATCTCGTATCTGAATTCGCGTATTGAAGTTCGGGGAATCAAGTGACCAGTGGTTTGGGTCGAGTGTTGTGGATTTTCGAATGGAAAAATCCTGATACAGTGAGGGTCATTCGATCGAGGGAGGCACATAGCCGTCGATCTCGTCGAAGGCACGATTTTGGAGTCGAGTATTTGTAGAGGGAGAGGAACGACTATTCGTTGTTCTCTCAAGTTGTGAAATCCGAAGACTCGTGCGAAAAGGTGGCAAGAACCCACTCTGTAAGCAGAGTAAACAACAGTGACAGGTGGCATGCGCCTATCGCTTTGGGTGGAGTCAACCTTCGTTGACATATCACGTTTTGGGGATTTGCAAGGGAAGAGCACGAGAGGTTGGTGCTCCAACTCGCGAAGTCATGAGTTATGAAAGGTGCTTGCATTAAGGCTTGGTTGTGGTCATATTGGAAAAGGGGATGAAGAGGGGGCTTACACCTTAATCCCATTCGCAATTTCGTGTTTCGACTATTGCCAAGGGATATGGCATTGTATTCGAAGTGCCTAACTCACAAGACCCGAAATCCTTTGTGGCCTTAAATAAGGAGTTCAGTTAACCCTTGTCATGGTTTAGAGAAGATCCTGCGCAGATCTTGGCCTGAGGGCAGGATGTTTGCACCAATATGCCAACTTAGAAAAATGATCCTTTGGCATGAACAAGGTTCAATACTTGGGCTACATTGTTGATGAGCATGGAGTACATGTTGATCCACCTAATATCCAATCCATTCGTGACTGGCCAACCCCGACCAAACTCACTGAGATTCAGAGCTTCTTGGGACTAGCCAAATTCTACCGACGGTTCATGTTGGGCTTCTCCCATATTGCATAGGCCCTCATCCAAGTGACCAATTGCAGTGGAACGGAAAATTTCATGTGGAGGAAGGAACAACAATGAGAATTTGATGATCTAAAGAATCACTTGTGCTCAACTGCAATACTCTCATTTCCCGATCTGCAAAAATCGTTCGAGATTAAGAATGATGCATTCGACTATGTTGTAGGTGTAGTTCTCACTCAGAACTGTCATCCGGTGGCATACCATAGTGATATACTCTTAGATATTGTTCGTAAATACCCCACCTATGACAAAGAAATGTATTCCATTGTCCAAGACTATCATCAATGGAAAAATTACATTCTGGGAAAGGAGATGATCATCCACATTGATCACAAGCCTCTGTAGTTCATGCTGACACAGGGGAAATTGCAGAACGATCGTCATCAAATGTGGTCCACCTACCTGCAACAATTCCATCTCAACATCAAATATAACACATGGAGCTCAAATCATGTTGCTGACTACCTCAGTCAACCTCCCGTGGTTGCACTCCCCAATGTGCTCCATTCTTGTGTACATGAGGCATCTAAGTGGTCCCAAGTTTATCAACAAGATCCAAACTTCACCACCACCTATCAAATCTTGGGTATAGGCGTGACTGTGACTGATTTTCACATTCAGGACGACCTGTTATACTATTTGGGCCATATTTTTGTTACTACAAGCGATCATGCAAAGCTCATTTTGGAATCCCACTACAGTCGTATGGTAGGACATTTTGGCATGGAGAAAATTGTGGTCATTCTACAGAAACATTTTTATTGGCCAAAACTTTAACAGGACGTTAGCAAGTATATCAGATCTTGCATTGCCTGTGTCATTTCCAAGACAACCATCAATAATAAAGGCTTATACACCCATATTCCTACTCCCGAGAATCCTTGGGAATCCATCTCAATGGATTGCATGTCTGGCCTTCCGTCCACCAAGAAAGGAAAGGATTATGTATTTGTGGTTGTTGATCAATTTTTGAAGATGGCCATCGTCACAGCTTGCAAGAAGAATATCACAATGGAAGATACTGCCAAGCTCTTCTTTGAACGAGTATGGGTCCATTTTGGGATACCACAAACCATCATCTCCGACCAGGACAGAAGGCTCCTCAACACATTTTGGTCGAGTCTCTAGTCACTATTGGACACCAAGCTCACTAAATCCACTACTTTCTACCCCCAAATAGATGGCCAAACAGAGGTCGTCAATCAGATGATTGTGCACATCCTGTGCATGAACAACACCAAGCATCTACATACATGGGATGAGAGTCTCCTCTATGTTTAGAACAGTTACAATAGGTATCTCCATAGCTCCATCGGCCATAGCCCATTTCAGGTGGGGTTGGGATTCCAACACTTGGGTCCCATTGATGTTGCACTACCTCTTTCCACCACACAGACAGACTCTTCCCATGTTCAGTATGAGACCATCAAAGCCACTAGATTCATTGAGCAGATTCAACACATCTGCCAACAAGTCCATGAGATTTTACAGAAAGCCAATGCTAAGTACAAGCAGCGCCATGATCAACACAAGGTACCACACCAGTTTCAGGTTGGATAAAAAGTCTGGTTACATTTTCAGAAGGAGCATCTTACAGAGCCCCATTGGAAGCTTCGCCCACTTCTCTATGGGCCTTACACTATCACCAAGGTTGTGGGTATCAATGATTTTGAGCTCAACACTCCACCCTTCCTTGGCTTGCACCCAGTGCTCAATGTGGACCTCCTTTGACCATATTTCCCACCATTATTGGACACCTCAGAGATAGAAAAACAACTGACACCAACAGAGCTCAAACTTGACTGCATGGAACAAGCATCCATTGATCAGATAGTGGACACACAGGTTAAAGGAACTCGCCAAAAGAGGATCCAAATTTATCGGGTTGTCAAGGCAAGGAAGATCCTACACCAAGGAAAGTGGCTCATCCGGGGCCAAATTCAGAAGAAGTTTCCTCATATGATGGGGGAACTCAATGCAATGGAGACCATTGCTTCCTAAGGGGGATGATTTATCCAGGTGGATATTGGTGTCCACCCACCTATTCCAATTGGCTCCTCTTGATCATTTTCAGTTCAACACGTTCTTCTGTACTTCTTTGTAATTGTGGGTTCTACACTTTCGTGGTTGTCTGAATCCCTACACATATTCTAGGTGGATACTGGTGGCCTCCCATCTAATCCAACTGGCTTATTTTGTATGTTTTCATGTCAGCACATCTTGTTGTACTTCCAGGGCCGTTTTGGGGCCCTAAACATTGTTTTTTTGGCTTGCCACAGTCAAAGTGTAGAAAAAGCTAGATTTTGATGGTGTAATGTGTATTTATCTGAAAGACCTTTCCAACAGGATATCACGTGCCTAAAACAAAGGTCGTATACAAAATTTATGACCCCGAGAAGTTGAGGTACCAACTTACCCATGGGGGCCCACATAACATTTGGTGTTTCATCTCCTAGGGTTAGGTTTTTGGATGTCTAGGGTTTTGGAATTCATGAGTAATATCAAAAATGCCTCTGAAGAATCATTGTAATCATTCTTCTCATACATATGCACGTAGCATCCACATCTCTTCTCAGAGATATCTACCACCATTCTAGCAAGTGTTTCAGTTCAATAGTTTTACAGTTTCATCCTATTTCATTTATTCAATAGAAGATATTGTTCACTGGATATCTGTGTTGTTCTTCATTTCTCCATGTTTATTGTATTCAGTCTGTTAATCAATTCATTCCTCTCCTAAATATGGATCAATACTATAGTTGAATACATGGGAAGAAATATTCCCAAGATATATGCAACCCCAGAAGATGGAAAAACAAGTCATCAATCCCATATGATTGATGTAGAAGGTGTTAGCACTAGGAATCACCTTCAGATTGCATGGAAGGCAAGTCCAGTACCCATCAGGTTATATGTGAATGAAAGAGTGTTTTATAGGGTCAAATGGAAAAAGACTCAAAATGATAATGTTCCAACTCAGAAAACAGGGCTAGCATGCACCAACAATTAAGGTCTTGGATAACTTCAATCAATAATTGGGAGTAAGTATGAGTAGAGGGAAGACTTGAATGAGAGGAATGTAGGGGCTGTTGTAAACATGAAGTCTACAAAAATCCTAAGGAAGAATGTTTTTTAACAAAATATCTTCTTGAACTCATAAACTAAGGAAGCTAAATAAACATCATGATCATTCACAATCATTCATGTGAATCATTCAAAGCATGAACATTTAGTATCAGAAGAAAATAAGATGAAAGAGAAGTTGATTTCTATTAACCAAAATGTCTTAAGTCCATTACATAGCTAGTTCACAGTCACTTCATCAAAATATTATAGTCCAAGGGAGCCTTTCTCAACCATCTGAACCTACTAAATCATTTCATATATCTATTTATAACAAAAGGGAGGCAACAGTTGGAGGTACGAGGTAGCCTCCTTCCCTTGAAAATATCTAAGAATTTATTTCATCTAACAACTTGGATAACAACCTATGCTATAAAATAGTAAAATGTTGGTGACTAATCCAACCAAACTTCAAACTGACTTGATTCCCCTTTGCTGCGCAACTTCTTGTTTTCCATGTGTCTTTCAGGAGCATGTGGTTGTCATCATGATGCCAATTGTTGTTTCTGCCATCTTCTCCATTATCAACTATCCAAAAAGTTGTTAGCTTGTCCCTCCTGGATCCTTGGTTTCTGTTGGTAGCTTCTTTGAGTAGCAATCCGAGTAGCGCACTTCAAAACTGGACAAGTAGAAAAGGTAGCACCGAACCTTCCAATCACCTGTGCAAACTTTGGCCTCTGTGAAATATTAGGTAGTGAATTTAGGTAGCGCCACTGTGATGCATCTGTCTGCAAATTCCTTATCTTCCAAATATTAGGTAACAAAATTTGGTAGCGCCATTGTGTTGCGTCTGTGTGCAAATTCCTTCTCTGCCAGATTTTAGGTAGCAAAATTCGGTAGCGCCACTGTGCATCTCTGTGCAATGTTTAGGTAGCGCTGTAAAAAATGTAGCACCTCCAACTTGAACATGTGCAGAGTAAGTAGTGACTTTTCATAGTATCAAACCCATTATCTTTAGGTGAGTTGGCAGTACTCTAGGTAGCATACCAGTGGAATACCAAAATAGACTATTTAGTAGCGCCAAAGCTTTACGAAATGTCTGCATTTTACTGCTGAGGGAGTTAGCACTTCATAAAAACCCAATACTCTGAGAATCAAGTACTTAGAAGCCTGTATAGGTGGCAGAGGTAATATTCCAATAACGATTTACCCTCACAAAAAAGGAACCATCCTAAAACATGGGGCTCACCTTTCACCAACTATTTCGTTACCTTGACACTTAACCTCGCACTCTTTCTTGTAGAAGGAGGATCTTCATTTGGCACAACAGACTTCTTCCTTTTAGCAATGACAGGCTTCTTCAGTGGAGTTGTGCTTTCATTAAATGCCGGTGTCTCTTTCTCAATAGCAACTTCAACCAATACTTGCAAAGTTCTTTGAGCTACTTCATCTTGAAAATGCTGCAACTCGGCCTTGAGCTTCCTGTTCTGAGACTGAAAGACTATGTTCTTCCTATAAAGGTCTTGGAGTTGCCTATGGAGAGGATGGGCCTTTCTTGCTGCAAACCTTGTTAGGTTAAGAGTGTGTTCGTAGCCATCCATGAGTTATTTCATCTGAGCCCTGTGAATCATATCTTTTTCTTTAAGATGAGCTACCTCCTTCCTAGCATCCCTAAGTTGCCTGATAAATCTTTTGAATGTCTGACTTTCAGGTGGAGTAGTGACATGCACAGTCTCAACAGGATTTTTCTCGGTCTCCTTTTCCACCTGCATGGGAATTTCCTTGTGTGCTTCATCAGGCTTCTTGATATCTTTGTCTTTATTTTTCTTCTTTTTCACAAGGGTTTCTTCTTTCCTTTCCACATGAATTTTAATGCCTTTACCCTTCTTCTTTAGTACATGGATCTCTGATGGGGACTGTTCTTCAAAAATCTCTTTGGGAAATGATGATCTTGTGAAAGGTCTTCTGCCCTTGGTATTGGCTGCTGTAGGAGAAGAGGGGAAGTGTAGCTTCTTCCCTTTCTTGGATGTAGTTTTGGTAGAAGAAGGGACCTCTTCTAACCCTGGTGGAGGAGGTGGTGAAAAATATCTCTGTGGGGAAAAAAAAGCTTCCTCCTCCATTCCTGTGACTTGCTTGATGACCTATGAAACTTGAATAGGGGCTCTGCCCTTTCTCTTCCTACTGGTCCCTTCTTTAACAACACTGGTGGGTGATAAAGGACTTGCAATCTGCGATTGAGGAGAAGATTCTATATCCAACTCAAAGTGATAAGAAACAACAAAATGTTCCCATGAAATCTCTTTCTTACCCAATTCCTCAAAGACTAGCATTCTAATCAATATAGAGTGGAAGATGCTAGTAACCACATCCTTAGACTTGGATTGAATCTTGTCTGACATCTTACCTATGATCCTTAATAAGTAGTAGGGAATATCCATTTCAACTTTACCAGTAAAATGCAACAAAATCCTTATATGGTACTTGTATAATGTGTTAAACCTCCCTTCACATGTGAAATATCTTTGGATGATCTTCAATATCCTATCAAACTATTCAATCAATTGATTCCTTGGCAAACCTTTAGAAAAATCACTGGCTTGATGTTTAGGCTTAAGGAGATATTTGTCATAGGATGAACTCAAAGCCATAGCTTTAAACCACTTTTCACCTGTGATAGGGATTCCTGTTGCAGCTAAAATAGAATCCTCAGTCACCACAATTTCTAAATCCCCTACCTTGGTTCTCCTGCCATCAAAATGTAATGCAAATTGTCTTGTCACCTCTGGATGGCCTCTTTGCATATTCTGGTAGAAAGAGAGGCATCCCACTCTTTGAAAAACCTCTATTTCCATGGGATCTGTATCAAAATATGCATATCCACAGGTTCTATTCTAACCACCTAGCACCCTTTGTGTGTATTCTTCATCTGATGAGTCTCCATAGCTTAGAATGAGAGCTTCTTGTGGCTTATGGGGTAGTAATAACCAGGAGGACTTAAAAATGAGCTTCAAATGTACAAAACTGACCTTTGAAATAGACTGGTGTTAGTAAGCCAAGGTTTGACTGTGGAAATCCCACCCCTAGATTTGTATAGGTATTGAAAGTTCAGACAGTGAGAGGGTACTCTGTAATTGGCCCTTTGTAGCTGGGAAAAAATGCTTAACTTGAAAATCAAAGGAAGCAGGGGAGACACAGTGTGGTAAAGCAACAAATCTGGGTAGCACGATGTGTATGCAAAGGATAGACTGTTTAGAGGCTTTTAAACTCAATAGCTATGTCAGGCAGATGTAGTCAAGCTTCGATACATGCAATGAAGTTCACAGGTTTCAAAAGAGAGGAGACAAGGGTATGATGCGAAGATGAGTCCCTTACAAGTGTGCAAGCCCGATAAACCAAACTCTGAGTGCTAATTCTTTGTGAAAATTAATGTGTAGAGGAGAAAACATGGGATGCTTGTGGAGTAAACACCTGTTTGAAGCTTCAGCGAAATCTCAGGATGAAGTCACGAACATTTCGTCCCTCGAATCTACCTCAGTATCAGATTTGGTCGCACTATTGTCGCCTATGAGTTTGATTAGCGCAACATTCTTGAATTTTCAAATCACAAACCATTATCAGGGATCGTAAATATGAGATCTTGATGGTATCTTTAACCAACTCCTGGTGCTGAAAACAAGGAACATGACATCATTTGTGGTAATCATAACTCGTGGTGGAAACATGATGAACGAGAAAGGTGCTACGGAACTGCCTGATGAGTGGGCAGCGCTCCAATTTAAAAAATGATTGGACAGGTAAGAAAGGACATCAAGGCATGCCTACATGATCATGAATGAGGATAATGGTGTGTCACATCAGCTTAGTCATGGGAGGGATCGATCCTAGTAACAAATCATGAAGGGGACCAAAATTTAAGTCATGAACTAAAATGGTTCTAAGTCCAAAAATCAATTTGAGGATAAAACATGAGTTTGAATCAACACTTTATTTATCTAAGGGGTCCTAAAAAACATAAAATTTAAAGGGATGAAACTTAAAAACTTAAAAAAATAAAATATAAGGCTTAAAAAAGGATAAAAACAAACTAAAAACCCAAGGCAATTTAGTGTGATAACATTGACTCCACAGGGGATGGCATGCCCCCTGCGGACTGCCAAGAATGAGTAGATTTAGTGCCTTATCCTAGGGCTATGGGGTCAGTTATTGAAAAAAAATAAAAAGAAAATGATATTTACAATGACATGAAGAGCCACTCAAGGCTCAAGAAAAGTACTTTTTCAGGAAATGCCCATTGACAGGGCCACCAAAAACCTCTTCATTCTCCATATTCTGCAACTTGAAAGTGTTATTAGAGAATACCTCAGATATTTTGAAAGGACCGATCCATAAAGCTTTAAATTTACCGTGCTTGCCTTTATCTTGCTTCGGTGCATCCCACTTGAGCACCAGATCACCTAGTTGAAAATCCTCTTTGTTCACTTTTGTAACAACCCTAAGTAATTAATCAATTATCATGATTTAAATAATTGTTTAATGTATATTGGTTAATTAATTAATTAATTAATTGTCCTGATTTAATAATTGTTTAAAGTATATTAGTTAATTAATTAATTAATTAATTTTATGATTAAATATTTGGTTAATGAATTTGAGTTTAATAAATTTTAATTTATTAAATGGAGACTTAATGTATCGAATGATGGAACCATTAAAGAGAAAGGGGATAAGGTGGTTGGCATTGAATGGAGAGATAAGGTGGGTGAGTCTTAATGAAAGGGAGAAGGCGGTGAATGAGAGAAGGGGGAAAGGAGGATAAGAGGAGGGAAAAACACTCGAGAAAGCACTTTTGGATTTTTGGGGGAGAGAGCATCATTTGGAGAGAGGAGAGGACTATATTGTTGGTTTGAGGATGGAGTAGCTTGGTACTGGTTTTTGCTTGAGGAACTTGTTGGAGTTTGGTGGACTGAGATAGGGGGCACCTGTTGCTAGGAGTTTTGGGCTCAGGGGCCAGGAATCCTTACAAAATCTTGGAGCTAGTGAGCCAGAGAGGCTCTATTCCTAGCTGGCTGGGAGGTTAGACAGTTTTGGGCAGAGCATCAGGAAGAGTTGGAGAACAACAGTAGCATCAGTGAGAGGTATGCATTTTCATTATTATGCTGAATATGTAGTTTATTACGGTGTTGCTCATAAATTTTAATTATGCTGAATAATGAATGGCTATATGCTGAATAAGGAATTGTAAAGATGTTAAGATAACATTTCTCTATTTAAATTTATGTTTTATAAGGCTCTGTTGGAAGAGACCTTACACATGGTATCAGAGCCCTGGTTTAAAATCTGGAGCCAAGGGCCAGCCTACCCACCCATCCTCTTGACTCTTGACTGAAAGCCATGTTTGTGTCAATCAAACAACCCTGAAAACCTGCCTGAAACCCCCCCTAAAAACTTTAAAACTGGTTGGACTATACAGGTAAAATCCTTGAAAAGGGTGAAATAAACATAAATAACTAGAGGTATAAATGATATATTTAAGCAAAACTTATAAAAACTATGGCCATCTTTGTATTATTCAAAGTACTACATATTTATAATATTCATTTGTAAAAAACAAATATGAGGCTAGAGATAAAATTAGATCCTCAACTTATTACAAAGCTAGGTTAGAGTAGACTACTTAAAAAAAAAATACTTTTCTCACAGGAGGATGGATGAAAATTACGAGTGTTTAAAGTTTAAACTAAACAATTATTATCGATAGTTAAAGTCCAAAAATAGACACAACAACCTATTCTCATCATTTCCTCACCTAGAGGAAATAATCCCTAATTTTCATTATTCAAGGGATATTCCCTTTCCAAGAAAGAGTGTCATAATTTTTCGGCTTCATGTAATTTAAGCATTGGTATGGACAATTATATCTTCAGATAGTGGAGTTAGAAAATGCTCTAAGAATGGAGTACTTGAACTAGGCGTGGAGCTCTCCATGCTAAAGACGTTTAGAATGGAAAATCACTGGAAGGGATTTGTTGTAATCAAGGGGCAAGCACTCAATCATGACAAACAAGTCCTCTATGGGCACCAACTCTAGGCTTAAAGAAGAAAAATCATGAAACAACTAAGGCCGTCAGCCAATGTTCATGAAATTGAAGCACAAACAAATGTTGAAATGTAATGAAACTGAATGATGCAAACTATTCCATAAGAACAAAATACAATCAACATGAAAATAATATTTAAATCTTATTCAATTGAATTCCAATAACCAAATCTACAAAGTAGGAAAGAATGCACTTGTAGATTGTTGCAATCTTGACACCCCAATGTTGCACGGAATTAGCAAGGAGTAGATTAACTTTCTCTACGCATCATCACAAACACCAAGCCACATGGAGGAGGAGCCCACGAGAGGGCACAATTGTGCACTATGTGTCTAGGGCTCAAAGTTCCACCATGCAAAACCAACTACCAAGCCAATGCCTTGAAGTATGGTCCAACACCGACGCACCCACCGTGTGACCTCACAATCCCTATGTGTAGGCGAAAGTCCATAGTACAATACACATATGCAACCCAATGCTAAGTGCTTAGCCTTCAATGCATTCAATACATATCATCGCTATCCTCACCCACAGTCACCGCTATCCTCACCACCACAGTAAGCACCTACAAAATAACACGAATTAGTAAATGAAAACCTGCAAATAATACAAGTTAGCACAATAAATCAAACACGAGTACCTAGTACCTACATCATCAACACAAACCAAGGATCAACACGCAACACAAGCAATTACAAGGTCAAGCACCATTACCAAATCACAAGGGAGAAACCTGATGGGCATAGTGTGTAGAATGCAACACAACACAGGTCGGTCTAGACCGAGTGCCAAGCATCAGGACAAGTCACATTAAGGAGATAACCCACGAGGGATAAAATTTGATGCACAATGCATCTGGTATTCCAGACAAGCACCAATGTATGGCGTGTCGGTTGGACAACCTTTGCCAAAGTTTTATTGAGTTTGTGGGGTTCGAACCCCGGACCTCCCCATAGGCACACCAACTACCCAGTCACACCACAAATATCAACACAGACCGAGCGCACACAACCAAAAAGGAGAATCCACGAGGAATCCCACAACCCTTACTCTTTATACAACACACAAGTTAACGCACCAGAGCCCACGGGCCGAAGCTACCAAGCACCAAACACACACAAAAAAAAGAAGAAGGAGAAACATGAGGAGTAGTGTGTTATCACTACACGTCCAAGCCACGCAACCAAAGAACTACGCGACCAAGCCCACACAGCCGTTAAGCCTTTATTACTTGCACCCCAAACAAAAACAAAACCGTAATAAACTGCCTTCTGGCTTTCCTTGAGCAGCCCACTGAACCGATGAGAACTCCCTTGAGTTCATAGGCACCAGGGATAGGCTCGTATCCTCCAATCCTTGAGCCCGTAGGCATCAAGATGGGCCGAGTAGAGGGGATGGCCATGGTTGGCCTCATCCTTCACCCTGAGCGTTTGACAAAAAAAAAAAATGAAATGGAAAGGGGAGAGAGGGTAGGGTTTGAAGAGATAAGGAGGGAGGATATTAGGGTTAAGGGGTGAGCATCGGAGGGGAGGGGGGCACGTGGGCCACATACAAGGACCCACTGCCCGAATATATATATATATATATATATATATATATATATATATATATAGTTTATATATTTTTTATTTTATTTTTTTATATATTTATTTTATTTTATTTTAATTATTCCAATTCTTTTATTTAATTGTATTGTAATTGTTTTATTTTATATTTTTTATTCTATTGTTATTTAAAAAAAAAAATTATTATTATTGTTTAATTTAGTTTAAACTTTAATTAAATGTTAAATGTTAAAAAAAATGTTAATATAATTTAGTTTAAATGTTAATTATTTAATAATAATAATAATAATTAAATTTAAATATATACAAGGTGATAACTAATTAATGTGAATAATCAAGGTGATTAATTACTTTGATTGGTTAATTAAATTAGGGATTAATTAAGTGATTAATTTGGTACTTAAGGAGGATACCAACGATAATATTAAAATTTCTGGATTAACTAAATGTGTTGATTAAGGCGACTGAAACTTAGGTTAAAAGTTTAATCTAGATTCTTTTTTTTGTTTTTTTTTTATACAATGTTGATTAATTATAAAAAAAAAAAAATCACCTTACCTAGTTTTAAAAAAAATAAAATTTAAAGACTTAGACCAAGATAAGCGAGAGGGGACTTCATGCGCACTGGGAAGGTAAGTTAGAGGAATAGGTGAGTGTGGTACAGTGCTAGCGTAGCTACCAGGCGAGAGAGTCAGTAGTTTTCTTAGGCGAAGACATCGAGCTTAGACGCTTTAACCCTAACCTAGCCACTTCCCCTAAAGAGAGTAACGTCTATTTACAGACAAGTAAAAAAAATCTTATGCCTAACCCTGTTTTCAAGTTTAAGTTGTGCAAAGGTGAATTGCCTTAGACTCTCCCTGACAAACTCTTGGTTGATGCAGATTCAATTATACAGGATGGTTAGGACTCGAGGAAATCAAGGTAGAGGGGCATCGACGTAGAGACCGCTAGTGCCGCCACCACCATCGCCTGAATTAGCTCTCATTTTGCACTCTTTGGAGGCCATAAATGAGACTTTAAAGGGGCGTCAGCCAACAGGGATCGAAGTGGAGCCCCCACCATCTGGAATGGGTAATCCTAAAGCATCGAGGGATTCAAGGGGAGGGCCTCCACCCGAGGACATCACTAGAGAACTGTAGAAGATCAAACTTCCAGAGTTCGCTTGGGGTCATGCCGGTGAATGTGAAGAAACATGGTTGGAAGGGATGACATGATGTTTTGCCTTAAGGGACTATGCATCCACATCAAAGGCGAAAATAACAATCTTTCAGTTAAGGGACAGTGCCTTCAACTGGTGGGGCAACCTAGAGAGGCAGTTGCACCTTACCCCAGACACCGTCTCTTGGGAACTTTTTAAGGAGAGGTTCCAAAGAAAATATCTACCAGCTTATTATGAGGAATAGCAGGTGGGAGCATTTCATGCTCTAGTACAAGGGAACAGGACCATGGAACAGTACGAGATCAGATTCATGGAATTGGTAAAATATGTTTCATACATGGATAATGATCAATGACAGGTAGAACACTTTGTCTATGGGTTAAACCCTAAGATAAGGGCCATGGTACAGATGTGGAAAACGTCTTCAGTAACGAAAGTAGTATAAAATGCACGTTACACTGAGGAACACATGAACTTAAATGGAAGTATGAGGTTGACCTTTCCGCATCGTCCTGGATTCGTGGGGAAGGCCCCTAGGACATTTTCTAGGGGAGGGAGATCTAGACCACCTCCATATGGTAATAGAGTCACACCAAGGATAGTCGCCACATGCATTTCAATGGCAGCGAGTGCAACATCCCGTTCATCACCAATGACGCAGGCAGGTTCACAACCATCTTCAGGAGCAGCTGGTAGAGGTAGGGGCTCCAGGGGAAGGAACTCATTTCAGAGACCGTCATAGAGAAGTACACAAGTTCAATCTTGTGTTACATGTTGGGGATGTGGAGGACCCCATTACCAGTGTGACTGCCCAGAGTTGCAAGTAGGATTTGTGCATAGAGAAGGAAAGGCCCCGATGGGGAGGGCAAGTGGCAGCCACCAGATTTATGCAGCAGTTAATAATCGTCAGGCAGAACATCAATCCACGGTGGTGGAATTGTCAAGTACGCTAAATCATATCAATGTTAAAATTTTATTTTATTCTGGTGCTACAAATAGTTTCATTTCACCATCTGCATTAGAAAAGAGTGGGTTGGCAGCCTATGAGCATGATGACTTTAAACAAGTCGAGATGGCTTCGAGGGAAAAACAAGCGGTAGGACCTAGAGTTGATAATTGTCTAGTAGACCTGGGAGTGTGTACTACCAGGTTGAAGGTATACTCACTGCTCTCAGGACGTATGACCTAATCATTGGAATGGATTGGTTAGAAGCCCATCGAGCTATGGTAGATTTTTTCACAAAAAGGGTGCTTTGTGTTGATGATGAAGGAAGGCCAGTAGAGATCCATGGTGTATGGAGAAAGGTGTCTCTATGCTTTATCTCAACTATGAAGGTTAAGCGGTGCATGAGGCAAGGGTGTCAAATTTATGTAGTGGAAGGAGTGAGTGAAAGGAAAGGACCCTCCTTGGATCAATACCTAGTATTTTCAGAGTTTAAAGATGTTTTTTCTGAACGAGTTACCAGGGTTACCTCTTGAGAGGGAGCTTGATTTCACTATTGAGCTAAAACCTAGTACAAAACCAATTTCCAAGACTCCGTATAGGATGACAGCGCCAAAACTTTGTGAGTTGCAGATGCAGTTAAAAGAGCTACTCGAATTAGGGCTAATAAGGCCCAGTGTCTCACCTTGGGGTGCACCAGTAATCTTTGAGAAGAAGAAGGGTGGTTCCTTACGACTATGTATAGATTACAGGGACTTGAACCGTGCTACAGTGAAAAATAGGTACCCAATGCCACAAATAGATGACCTCTTTGATCAGATGAAAGGAGCAGTGGTATTCTCAAAAATTGATTTTCGATCAGGGTATCACCAGTTAAGGATTAAGGAAGGCAATATTCCTAAAACTTCCTTTCGAACTTGTTTTGGGCATTACAAGTTTGTTGTAGTACCTTTCGGATTGACCAATGCACCAACAATATTCATGAGCCTCATGAATGGTGTATTCTGGAAATACCTGGACCACTTTGTACAAGTCTTTCTAGATGATATCCTCATCTATTCCAAGAATGAAAGAGGACATGAGGAACACTTGCGAGTGGTGTTGTCTTTCCTTAGAGAGAACAAATTGTATGGGAAGTTGTCAAAGTGTTCCTTCTTCCAGAAAGAAATTCACTATTTAGGTCATATCATTTCTGGTGAAGGAATCTCTGTGGACCCAGAAAAGGTAAAGGCCATTATGGAGTGGCCAGTGCCGAAAAATGCTCATGAGGTAAGAAGCTTCATGGGGCTAGTAGGTTATTATCGGAGATTTTTGGAAGGGTTCTATAAAATAGAGAAACCCATCACCACTTTGCAGCGCAAGGGGGTCAGGTATGAATGGACAGAAGAATGCGATAGTGCATTCATCAAGCTTAAAAGGTTACTAACTAGTGCACCAATTCTACGAGTGCCGGATATGGAAAATGACTTCACAGTCTGCACGGATTCCTCGAAGCAAGGGTTGGGGGCCGTGCTAATGCAGGATGGAGGAGTGATAGCTTATACGTCAAGGAAGTTGAAGAAACACAAGGAACTTTATGCTACTCATGATTTAGAGTTGGTAGCTATAATGCTAGCTATGAAACTTTGGAGGCTATATCTAGTAGGGAAAAACTTTGAGCTCAAAATGAACCATCAAAGTTTAAAACATCTCTTCACTCAAAGGGATCTGAATGCCAGGCAAAGGCGATAGAGTGATTTCATCAGTGAGTACGATTTTGGTATTTCATATATCAAGGGAAAAGAGAATGTGGCAGTGGATTCCTTGAGTAGGAGGCCACGTGTCTTCTCCTTGGTACCCTTAAAAGTCAATCTGAGGGAATGTGTGTCGACGCAACTCCATGGAGACTGTTGGTATTTAAAGGTTACTTCAAACCTCCAGAGTGGGAGGCAAGTAGATCCAAAGTATGAAGGATATAGTCTGGATGAAGATGGACTATTGAGATATCGAGGAAGGATGTACATCCGTAAAGATGGGGATATTCAAAGCATCATATTGAAGGAATCCCATAGAGCACTTTATTGTGCGCATCCGGCTGTTAAGAAGATGTGCGCAGACACGAGGAATATTTTCTTTTGGGTAGGCATGAAGCGTGACGTAGTCCATTTTGTCACCAAATTCCTAGAGTGTCAACAAGTGAAAGCTAACCACCATCACTTGGCAGGCCTCCTACAAACACATGATGTTCTTATATCCAAGTGGGAAGTCATTTCCATGGACTTTGTTGTGGGGTTGCCACTCACATCTCATAGACACAATGTCGTTCTTGTGATAGTTGATAAGTTAATCAAGAGTGCTCATTTTATTCCGGTTAGAGACACTTATGATGTCATTGATGTGGCATGCATGTTTGTAAGTGAGGTCATCCGTTTTCATGGGATACCTAAGAAGATCATTTCAGATAGGGATTCCAGATTCACTTATAGGTTTTGGAAAAGTTTGCAGTCAGCGTTGGGGACTCAATTGAACTTAAGTACAACTTATCATCCTGAAATAGATGGGAAAACTGAGAGAGTAAATTAGGTTATGGAAGACATGCTTACGATGTATGTTATGGATAATCAAACCCATTGGGAGAAGTACCTGCCTTTGGTAGAGTTCACCTACAATAAAAAATTTCATAGCTCCATCGGAATGCCACCCTACGAAGCTCTGTATGGAAGGCCATGCAGAACATCGTTGAGTTGGGAGAGGTTAGAAGATCGAGTAACAATTGGGCCAGAATTGATTCAAGAGATGGAGGAACAGGTGATTCAAATTAGGCAGAGACTAAAGGAAGCACGGGATAGACAGAAAATTTATGTGGATGCACACATGACTGATCAAAGTTATAAAGTGGGAGATCAGGATTTCATTCGTATCAGGCCTAATCAAAGTACCATTCGGTTCGGGAAGGGGACAAAGTTTTCACCTCGATTTATAGGACTGTTCAAAATCCAAGAGAAAATTAGACCCGTTGCCTATCATCTCGTACTACCACCCCACTTGCATAAAACTCATAATGTTTTTCATGTATATGTTCTACGTCATTATGTTGCTAATGAATCACATAAACTAAATTGGAAGGAATTGCAGGTATCAGATGTGGGAACCCTCACGATAGAACCATTATGCATATTGGATCATAGAGTCTGACAACTCAGGAACCGTCTGGTGGACCAAGTTAAGGTCTAGTGGGACAAGTATAGTCCAGGATCTACTACTTGGGAGGATGTCGAGACATTACAACGGGATTATCCCTCACTTTGTTTTTGACCACCTCAAGAATATGTTTCTTGAAGGTTGGGTGTATGTAACACCACCTTTTGACTTAGATAGCTAGGATTACCTGAAGCCTAATCACCTTTATGTTCTATTCACAGTAAAACTATTAAATGATACGCTTGAACTTTTAAGACGTATGAGCCTTTATGAATGTTTAAATGTATTTGAATAATGATGGATATGATGCGATATACTATGTGAATGTAAATTCTATGAATGTTTAAATGTTATTGATGATGATGGATATGATGCGATATGTTCTATGAATGCAAATCCTATGAAGGTTTAAATGCTATTTGAATGATGTTGGATATGATGCAATCTATTATGTAAATTATAATTCTATGAATGGGTGACGTTAATTGAATTATGGGATATTATGAGATCTATTTCTAACTTGAAAACTTTGATGTTAAATTTGTTGGTACATGGATACCGAATTGAGATTATGGTCTGATGCATTTACATTATGATAATGCATAGATATGTATGAGTTTGTGTTATAGACTAATTTGCAGGTCAATGGGCTATGAAATAGCCAAGGGATAATGGTAATGAAAGTGGATGTCATGACCACCGACCGAGAAACAATATGGTATGAAT
>ML788581.1:253531-277791 GCA_009831015.1 Picea engelmannii | reverse complement strand
CATAGATATGTATGAGTTTGTGTTATAGACTAATTTGCAGGTCAATGGGCTATGAAATAGCCAAGGGATAATGGTAATGAAAGTGGATGTCATGACCACCGACCGAGAAACAATATGGTATGAATCTTTGTATGTGAAATTATATTGGTTTGAATGCATTTATATTATATGTGGACCAGTGCAGGATTTCAGGTGGTGAGACTGCCCAAAACTGAATAAATGATGACAAAACTCCTAGCAACACGGTGCCATTGTATATTCCATTGTAGGGTGTGGACCCTAGTCTTATTAGGAGGGGTGGAGGCATTTCCCACCATGTATCCTATGAAACCTGGAGTCATGGGAGGACGGTGTTAGCTCACACTCCCCTAGACGTGTGATGATGACTGTCAGTTGCCTGCTAGGGAAGCTTGGTCAAGATAGTGACACTTCCGCTTACGGGTTCTATTTGGAGTTAGGTCAATATAGTTGATGCTCCAAGATAGTCCAACAGAGGAAGGATAGGAATGGAAGATGGAAGTAAGTTAGGGAGGAAGGATGAGTAGAAATAGTTGAGAGTGTATGGAGATTTTCCTTATGGTGGAATTTATTGTTTTTCCTTCTGAAAAGAAAATGTGTATATATGTATATTCATAATTACTTAAATTAAATACAATTGTCTAAATAAAAATTGTTGAGATAGATTATTGTAATTAAGGGAATTCACAAACATTTCATTGGTTTATTATCTTTTATAAAATGAATAGTCTTGTTGATTGGATGGGATGCATACATAAATTACTATAGGGGTGATAGTTATTGTTATTAGTACATGCACGAGACTTGTATGTACTAGCTAAACATGCATTTCTTGTACATGTACACTAGTATGTATGAGTTTTCTTGGCTTACTTACTAAAAATCTTGGTTATTGGATATGAAGGTGTGAACCCTGTGTCTTTTCCCTTTTATCTTAAAATACTTTAACTTCAGGACGAAGTTTCATGAAGGGTGGGTGTATGTAACAACCCTAAGTAATTAATCAATTGTCATGATTTAAATAATTGTTTAATGTATATTAGTTAATTAATTAATTAATTAATTGTCCTAATTTAATAATTGTTTAAAGTATATTAGTTAATTAATTAATTAATTAATTTCATGATTAAATATTTGGTTAATGAATTTGAGTTTAATAAATTTTAATTTATTAAATGGAGACTTAATGTATTGAATGATGGAACCATTAAAGAGAAAGGGGATACGGTGGTTGGCATTGAATGGAGGGATAAGGTGGGTGATTCTTAATGAAAGGGAGAAGGCGGTGAATGAGAGAAGGGGGAAAGAAGGATAAGTGGAGGGAAAAACACTCTAGAAAGGACTTTTGGATTTTTGGGGGAGAGAGCATCATTTGGAGAGAGGAGAGGACTGTATTGCTGGTTTGGGGCTGGAGTAGCTTGGTACTGGTTTTTTCTTGAGGAACTTGTTGGAGTTTGGTGGACTGAGATAGGGGGCACCTGTTGCTGGGAGTTTTCGGCTTGGGGGCCAGGAATCCTTACGAAATCCTGGAGCTAGGGAGCCGAAGAGGCTCTGTTCCTAGCTGGCTGGGAGGTTAGACGATTTTGGGCAGAGCATCAGGCAGAGTTGGAGAACAACAGTAGCATCAATTAGAGGTATGTATTTTCATTATTATGTTGAATATGTAGTTTATTATGATGTTGTTCATAAATTTTAATTATGTTGAATAATGAATGGTTATGAATGGTTATATGTTGAATAATGAATTGTAAAGATGTTAAGATAACATTTCTCTATTTAAATTTATGTTTTATAAGGCTCTGTTGGAAGAGACCTTACAACTTTCTTGTCCAATTCCTGCTTGATCTTTAGTTGATGATCATATGCTTTGTCTACAAGCTGCTCTTGAGTCTGTTGCACTTCAACTAGTTGTTGAATCCTTCTGATCATATGATCAGGCTCCCCTTAGTAATCTTGGAAGAATTTTGCCACAGGTAAGGAAAGATGAGAAGGAAAAATTGCCTCAACTCCATACACCATCTAGAAAGGGGAAATTCCTAGGGAATTTTTTACCGTCACTCTATCAGTGCATAGAGCGAATTTGAGTTTTGAGTCCCATGCCTTTTTGTTATCCTCTAACAACTTTTTAATGATCTTTATAAGGCTTTTGTTTGAGGATTTTGCAATCCCGTTTCCCCGAGGGTATTAAGGGGTAGAATGAATCAAAGTGATCCCAAACTATTCACAGAACTGAATCAATGGTTCAACCTTGAAAGATGCAACATTATCAGTGACGATTCTGTTAGGACACCCAAACCTTTCCATAATGTCTTCAAGGAAACCAACGATCACTTTGTGGGAAGCATTCCTTGTAGGAATAGATTCAATCCATTTAGTAAAGTAATCTGTAGTATTAAAGATCCATCTATGTTGACCACTAGAAGTGGGATGAATTTCCCAAATAAAATCTATGCCCCATTGTTGGAAAGGCCATGAAGCTGCCACTAGATTTAATGGAAAAGACTTAAGTTGCTACTTTCCAGAGAACTTCTGACATTTAGCACAGGCTTTGATCTTAGCACAAACATCAGTGAACAAACTAGGCTAGAAGTACCTAGCCCTGAGGATCTTGTGTGCCATGGTTCTCCAATAATGATGCCCCCCACATAAACTGTCATGAAAATCAGACATAATATTTTGGGCTTCTTGGGGGTCTAGACATCTCAAAAGCACTCCTAATGGATCCTTCCAATACAAAATTTGATCAACAAGGCAATACTTTATTGATTTGAGTTTTAAGGCTCTCACCTTATTCTTTTCCATACCACTTGGAGGCTGTAAATTTTGCAGAAAAAATATAATGTCCTTGTACTAGCTGCAATTTGCTAATGTAGAGATGATTTGACAACCTTTATCAGTTAATTCATCCTACTGATTTTCTGAACATGAGTGGATGAAATTCACCCCCAATGCTGAGAAATTTGATTCAGCCAAGAGCTTGGCTAAACCCTGACCTTTAACCAATTTGGTAGGCTTAATTTCCAAATCAAATTCAAGTAATTTAGCAATCCACTTGCTCCTTTTTCTGTCTATATCAGGCTGAATAAGAATTTATTTTATAGCAGCTGATGGGACATAAGAAATAAATCTTGAATGCAGGACATAAACTCTGAAGGAATTAAGAGATTTAACCAATGCATAGGATTTCTTATCCATGATGTCATGTTTTAATTCAACATCTCTCAATGCCCTGCTAAAAAAGGCAATGGGTTTCTCTAAGCCTTCAACGTTCTTCTGCAATAGGATTGTTGCTACTATATCAAAAGAGGCAAAAGAAAAAATAAGAAAGTCCTTGGAGTAGTCTGGGCTGACAAGAACCAAAGCTTCAGTCAAGGATTTCTTTATCTGATCAAAAGAATTATGGGACTCAACAGTCCATTCGATTTCACTACCCTTCCTCAGCATGGTTGTGATATACTTAACCAACTCAGCAAAATTTGACACAAATCTTCTCAAAAAATTATTTTTTCCCAGAAAAGATTGAACCTCTTTTTTGGATCTAGGAAGTGACAATGTTTGTATAGCTTCAACCCAGCTGGAATCAATCCTTACCCCTTCAGCTGACACAATATGACCCAATAATTTTCCTTCCTTCATGGCAAACAATGATTTTTCGGATTCAAAGAGAGGCCAAATTTTCTGCATTTGAAGAAGACCTTTCTTAAGTGATCATAGTGTTCTTTATCATACTGAGAGTAAACATTTATGTCATATAAATAGATAACAAAAAACTTATCCTTCTCTCCAATAAATTCTATGTCCATAGCTCATTGAAAAGTTTCCCTTGCATTCATCAAACCAAAGGGCATCTTGGCGTACATAAATGTACCCCAAGGAGTGGTAAAGGTCGTCTTCTCTCTATATTCTGGAAAAACAAAGAACTGATTGTACCCAGAAAAACCATCAACCATGGACATCATGGCACCTTCTGTAATATGTGTTCCATCTTGGGCAAAGGGTAATTATCCTTTTTTGAGCTTCTGTTCAGAATTCGGAAATCGACGCAAAGTTTGATTTCTCCGTTCTTTTTCCTTACTGGGACCAAATTGGCCACCCATTCAGAATACCTCAAAGGAATGATAATTTTTGCATCTAAAATCTTGTTTACCTCTTTCTCCATGACAGGCAACAACATAGGATTAATTTGCCTCAATTTTTGCTTGAAAGCTTTGGTGTCTTCTTTTACTGGAATCACGTGCTCTATAATTCTTGTGTCATAAGTTCTGATATCTTCATAAGTCCAAGTGAATACATCAACAAATTCCTTCAACAACTTAGTATATTTTGCCCTCTACTCTTCTAATAGGCTGCTCTACAATTTGACATATTTCAGATTCTTTTCAGTGGCCAAATTACACTTAGTTATATCAACATCATTAGTGGACACCTTCCCTTTCCCTACCACATCATTCCCGTCAAATAATATTTCCAAAGGAACTAGTCCTTTAGGAATATGATTTCTAGGTAGCTACACAATATGATGATTAACAATTTTATTGAGGAAAACATCAGCATGAGGAGTAATTTCTGAATCATGATCATGATCAATGTGTAATGCAGAAAACGCATCAAAAGTCTCAAGGAAATTTTTAAGTTCTAAATCATCTTCGAACACCTTCCAATATTTTACATTGTCTGGTATAGAAGGCATGTACTTGACTTCTACATCATACTTGATTTTAGGTGGTATAGGAATTCTGAAGTTGCTTGCTGATACAACCAAAGAATCAGCCATGGTATTCTCTTCTCTAGGACTAAATGATATATTAAAGTAGAGAAAAAACTGTCCACCAAATCCCACACTTCATTTCTGTAAGATCTAAGCCTAAGGTGCTTTGTTTGATAAATATTTTTAATCTGATGAACTATTAATTCAGCATCCCCAAATATTGATAGCTCTTCTATTCCCATGACCTTAGCAGCACTCAATCCTAAGACAAGAGCTTCATACTCTGCCACATTATTAGGAGTTTCAAATTCCAACTTATATGAAAAAGATATAGTTTCTTGAGCCGGTGTGACAAAGACCACCCCAACACCAACACCTTCCTTAGAAGAGGCTCCATCAAAGAAAATTTTCTAGACATAAGTGGTTAGAGAAGGCTCTTCACAAAAGGTAACATATTGTTTTCTAATTTCTAGAGGGGCTTCATGAGCGTCAGTGAGTTGCAAAATGTTATATCGTAGATCTATATCAAAAGCAAAAACATGGTGATTTGTGGGGTTTTCTTCATCACTAATGATGTAATCCAATTGAGCTTCCCTGTAAAGTCTTCTATGCTCTCCCCCGAAAATGAGAATAGTAGCATATGATAAATCCATCTGCAGGGTTCCCCCAAGTCTTTTTATCTAGGATCTTGACAAGAGCATGCCACACTTGGGGGGAACATCAGCTACTATGATATCCATAAGTATACTTTTCATGGGTAACTGAAATAAAGTCACCACCATATCCTTAATGACTCCAAGACACTTCACTTTTCTGGAGTCAAAAGAATATAAGTCATGGTAAGTCTTTGTGATTTCTAACTCAAGTTCATCCATAACATATTTTGGCATGAGATTGTCGGATGCCCCTGAATCTATCAAACAATTATGCAGGACCTTATCATGAATATTCAATGGTGTATAGAAAGGGGGGGATGAATCATCTTTGTCTTCTATCAATGGACCCAAAATCACTACTGTCTTTTCATCTTGTAGATTTACTGAATCAATGGCATTTGGAGAGGCTTCAGGCTGTAACATTTTGGATAGATATTTTTTAAATTCTTCATTTTTTATTAATTCCAAAAAAGGTACAAGGATCTTTATTTTCTGGATCTCATTCTCAAAATTGAAGGAAGAAGAAGGTTTCAATATCTCCTTGGTTTCAGGAGAAGGATTTCTGATCAGAACTTGTGAACTTTGAGAGTCTTTTTCCTTGCTACTCACTGGCACAACCTTGGCAGAATCTTCTTTTTGGGCAGGTTGATTAGGGGCATCATTTTTTTCTTCATTCTTTTTAGATCTCAAATTATATCTAATATTATTTTATTTTTATTTCTCTCCCTTACTTAATTCATTAATTTGAATATCCATCAAGGATTTCTCATAAGAGGATTGAGTCAAGTGTGGGGATGGGGATGTGTCACCTAAGCAGTGAATCTCGGGATCAACTTCTACCTCCTCTTCTTCTTCATCAACAACCAAATTGTTTTGGAAAGGAGCTTGTACCCTCTAATCATCTCTTTCTCTGTTTCTGGGATCTTTGGGAAGGATTTGGGGAGCATTATTTGGTCTCCTGAAGTTACCTTCATTGTTAGTGTTTTGAGCATTTCTATATGTTTGTTTTCCTTCTGATTTTAACTTCTCAATCTCAGTAGAAAGAGATTTTACTAATTTGGCCAGCTCATCTACTTGAGAATGGACAACAGAGGAATCAGAAGTTGAAGATTCAACTCTGTTTTTTCTCACATCCATATTAGATTTCCCCCTGAGCTTATTTGATGCCACTATATTGGATTCTATATCCAAGGCATCATCTTGCATATGAACTAAGGAAGGTGATCTTCTTTCTATCAATAGGAGGAAGAACTCGGGGTCAAAGGCACTGAAATAAGTGATTTTTGCAAAGGTTTCAGAGGGTTTTATCTCATCAAGAATCTTGTTGTACATTTTGTTAAATCTTTTAGAAAAGTCAGAGACAGACTCTCCTTATTTCCTTTTTAGGGATGCGACTTCGGTGATGTAGTACAAAAAGTCCTTTTTGTCCCCCCAGTGCCTCAAGAAGGCTTCCTCTAATGCTTCAATACCAGTAATGGATCCAGGGTCCAGACCCCTAAACCACCTTCCTAGCCTCACCAAAAAGGCTTTGGATGAAAACCCTCATCCACACATCCTCATTTTTAATGTTTTGATTAACTGCATAGTTGTAGAAAGAAGCAAGATGTTCCTCAGTTGTTATATCTTCTTCTCCTGTAAACTTGGGCATGTAATTCAAATAATCTCCAGGAGGGAGAGCATTCATTGGCTGAGGTAAGACTGGAGGAGTGTATATTCCAGCCACTATGGCATCCATCCTATCTGTAGGGGGTTTAACAACTGCCATTTGATTTTGAACTCTTGGTGAACAAGAAGGAGAAGGAGAATTGACTGTGTGCAGATTAGGAGAAGAATGAAAGTATGAAGGGGGGGTTTCAGTTTTCATAACAGAGGGTTGAGTCTTTGAAGAAGATGGTAAATTTTGTGAAGGGGACGAAGTTTCCACTTCTTTGGCAACAAAATTTTTAACAGAAAGGGGTGTAGAAAAACCTAAAGTAGGGAAATCTTCAAAACTATCAATACTAAAACACCTTTCAATACCAGGGGAGGAAAAAATGTTGATGTTTTCTTCTTTCATATCAGTTTCAAAGGGAGAGTATTCAACAAGAAACTCTTCAAAATCAAGTTTCTTAGATACTTCATCAGGAGGTAAAGAAAACTTACTTGATGTAACAATTGGAGTATCAAGAGTGGAATCAGGCAACTGACCAGAAGCAAAAAAAAAAAAATTGGGAAGCTTTTCCCTTCTTGATTATTTTCTCTGGGTCAGCCTCAAATGGAACCAAAGGTAGTTGTGGATTTGATCTTGTATGTATTTCTTTAGGTGCCAGCATTGAAACAATGGAGTTTCCAGGTGCAAGGTACAATCTTCAAGATACTAAGTTCTAATGCACCTTTAGGACTAGTATGATGTGTCATTTAATCCCAGGGAAAAGTCTTCAAATCATCCCCGACAATGGCGCCAAGAAGGTTAGCACTAGGAATCACCTTCAGATTGCATGGAAGGCAAGCCTAGTACCCATCAGGTTATATGTGAATGTAAGAGTGTTTTATAGGGTCAAATGGAAAAAGACTCAAAATGATAATGTTCCAACTCAGAAAACAAGGCTATCATGCACCAACAATTAAGGTCTTGGCTAACTTCAATCAGTAATTGGGAGTAAGTATGAGTAGAGGGAAGACTTTATTGAGAGGAATGTAGGGGTTGCTGTAAACATCAGGTCTACAAAAATCCTAAGGAAGAAAGTTTCTTAACACAAGATCTTCTTGAACTCAGAAACTAGTGGCAGAGGTAATATTCCAATAACAATTTACCCTCACAAAAAAGGAACCATCCTAAAAAACGGGGCTCACCTTTCACCGGCTATTTCATTACATTGACACTTAACCTCACACTCTTTCTCATAGAAAGAAGATCTTAGTTTGGTGCAGTAGACTTCTTCCTTTTAGTAATGATAGGCTTCTTTAGTGGAGTTGTCTTTTCATTAACTATTGGTGTCTTTTTCTCAATAGCAGCTTCAACCAATACTTGCAACTTTCTTTGAGCTACTTCATCTTGAAAATTCTTCAACTCGGCCTTGAGCTTCCTGTTCTGAGACTGAAAGCCTCTGTTCTTCCTATAAAGGTTTTGGAGTTTCCTATGGAGAGGTTGGGCCTTTATTTCTGCAAACCTTGCTAGGTCAAGACTGTGTTTGTAGCCATCCATGAGTTCTTTCATCTGAGCCCTATGATTCATATCTTTTGCTTTAAGATGAGCTACCTCCTTCCTATCATCCCTAAGTTTCCTAATCAATCTTTTGAATGTCTGATTGTCAGGTGGAGTAGTGACATGCACAGTATCAACAAGATTTTTCTCGGTCTCCTTTTCCACCTGCATGGGAATTTCCTTGTGTTCTTCATCGGGCTTCTTGATGTCTTTGCCTTTATTTTGCTTCTTTTGCAAAGGGGTTTATTCTTTCCTTTCCACAGGATTTTTAATGCCTTTACCCTTCTTCTTTAGTACATGGATCTCTGATGGGGACTATTCTTCAAACACCTCTTTGGGAACTGATGATATTGTGAAAGGTCTTATTCCCTTGGTATTGGTTATTGCAAGAGAAGAGGGGAAGTGTAGCTTCTTCCTTTTCTTGGATGTAGTTTTGGTAGAAGAAGGGACCTCTTCTAACCCTGGTGGAGGAGGTGGTGAAAAATATCTTTATGGGCAAGGGAAAGCTTCCTCCTCCGTTCCTATGACTTGCTTGATGACCTCTGAAACTTGAATAGGGGCTCTTCCCTTTATCTTCCTACTGGTCCCTACTTTAACAAAACTGGTGGGTGATAAAGGAATTGCAATCTACGATCGAGGAGAAGATGCTATATCCAACTTAAATTGAGAAGCAACAACAAAATGTTCCCATAAAATCTCTTTCTTTCCCAATTCCTCAGACACTAGCATTCTGATCAATCCAGAGTGGAAGATGCTAGTATCCACGTCCTTAGACTTGGATTGAATCTTGTCTGACATCTTACCTATGCTCCTTAATAAGTAGTAGGGAATATTCATTTCAACTTTAGGAGTAAAATGCAGCAAAAGCCTTATATGGTACTGGTATAATGTGTTAAACCTCCCTTCAGATGTAAAATATCTTTGGATGATCTTCAATATCCTGTCAAACTGTTCAATCAATCGATTCCTTGGCACACCTTTAGACAAATCACTGGCTTGATGTTCAGGCTTAAGGAGATCTTTGGCATAGGATGAACTCAAAGCCATGGATTTAAACCACTTTTCACCTATGATAGGGATTCATGTTGTAGCTGAAATAGAAGCCTCAGTCACCTCAAATTCTAAATCCCCTACCTTGGTTCTCCTTCCATCAAAATGTATTGCAAACTATCTTGTTACCTTTGGATGGCCTCTTTGCATATTCTGGCAAAAAGAGAGGTATCCCACTCTTTGAAAAACCTCTCTTGCCATGGGATCTATATCAAAAAGATGCATATCCACAGGTTCTATTATAACCACCTTGCCCTGTTTGTGTGTCTTCTTCATCTGATGAGTCTCCATAGCTTAGAATGAGATCTTCTTGTGGCTTATGGGGTAGTAATAACCAGGAGGACTTAAAAATGAGCTTCAAATGTACAAAACTGACCTTTGAAATAGACTGGTGTTAGTAAGACAAGGCTTGACTGTGGAAATCCCACCCCTAGATTTGTACAGGTATTGAAATTTCAGACAGTGAGAGGGTACTCTGTAATTGGCCCTTTGCAGCTGGGAAAAAATGCTTAACTTGAAAATCAAAGGAAGCAGGGGAGACACAGTGTGGTTAAGAAGCGACTCTGGGTACCCTGATGCGTATGCAGAGGATATAATGTTTAGAGGCTTTCAACCTCAATAGCTATGTCGGGCAGATGTATTTAGTCTTTGATACAGGCAATGAAGTTCACAGGTTTTTAAAGAGAGGAGACAAGGGTATGATGCAAAGATGAGTCCCTTACAACTGTGCAAGCCCGATAAACCAAACTATGAGCTCTAATTCTTTGTAAAACTTAATGTGCAGAGAAGAAAACACGGGATACTTGTGGAGTAAACACCTATTTTAAGCTTCATCAAAATCTCAGGATGAAGTCACGAACATTTTGGCCCTCGTATACCTCAGCATCAGATTTGGTTGCATCGTTGTCGCCTGGTCATAACTGTGAGTTTGAGCAGCGCAACATTCTTGAATTTTCAAATCACAAACCGTTATCAGGGATCATAAATAATAGATCTTGAAGGTATCTTTAACCAACTCCTGGAATTGAAAACAAGGAACATGAAATCATTCGTGGTAATCATAACTCGTGGTGAAAACATGATGAACGGGAAAGGCACTATGGATCTGCCTGATGAGTGGGAAACACTCCAATTTAAAAAATGATTGGACAGGTAAGGAAGGATAGCAAGGCATGACTACACAGTCATGAATGAGGAGAATCGTGTGCCACATCAGTCTAGTCGTGGGAGGGATCGATCCTAGTTACAAATCATGAAGGGGACCAAAATTTAATTCATGAACTAAAATGGTTCTAAGTCCAAAAATCAATTTGAGGATCAAACATGAGTTATGACTCAACACTTTATTTATCTAAGGGGTCCTAACAAACATAAACTTTTAAGGTATGAAAATTAAAAAAATAAAATCTAAGGCTTAAAAAGGGATAAAAACAAACTAAAAACCCAAGGAAATTTAGTGTGATAACAGAAGGTAAGATGATAAATCATCTCATTGATATTTTAATTGATTCAAGAGCAAGCCATAATTTTATGGATCCTGAAATAGTGGACATAATTCATTTGAAAAAGGGAAAACTTGAAAGACCTTTGGTTGGTTTAGCTAGCCACTAGAACCAAAAGGAAGATCCATGAGACTGTCAAAGATTTTTTGATAAATTTGAATAGGGTAAATACTAGTTTTGATATGAGCATCATACCATTATGATCATATGATATCCCTATTGGAATGGATTGGTTGGACATGCACCATGCCATCCTAGATTTCCATAATAAGACATTTACATGTATTGGTGCAGAAGGGAAGAAGATCACTATGAAGTGAATTCCAAGACCCATTTCTCTCATGGAGATTTCAGCCTTATAGTTGAAGAGATGTTTCAGGAAAATATGTCAATTCTATGCAGCCCATGTCGAGGAGCCAGAAAAATCCAAAGATCCAATCCTTGAATAATTTCCAGTATTACAAAAGTTTGAAGATGCATTCCAAGAGATACTAGGATTTCCACCAAAAAGGGAGATAGATTTCTCTATTGATTTAGTTCCCCGAACTTCCCCAGTATCAAAGACTCCTTATAGAATGAGTACACATGAATTAAATAATTGCAAATGCATCTCGAATAATTATTGAAGAAGGGGTACATATGCCCAAGTGTTTCACCTTGGGTAGCACCAATACTCTTTGTGAAAAAGAAAGATGGAATGTTGAGGCTATGTATTGATTTTAGATAGTTGAACAAACCCAAAGTGAAGAACAAGTACCCTCTGCCAAGGATTGACGACCTCTTTGACTAGTTAAGAAGAGAAAATATTTTTTCAAGGATAGACTTGAGATCAGGATATCACTAGGTGAGAATCAAGAAGAAATTAGTAAGACAACTTTTTGAATTAGGTATGGGAATTATGAATTCATAGCGGTGCCATTTGGATTGACCAATGCACCAACTGTCTTTATGTGCTTGATGAATGGCATATTCTGAAATTATGTAGACAAGTTTTTCATTGTGTTTTTGGATGGAATACTTATTTATTCAAAGTCATAGGAAGAACATGAACATAACTTGAATTTAGTGTTGCAAGTGTTGAGGGAACGTCATCTTTATGCAAATCTACGTAAGTTCTCTTTTTACCAAGAGAAGATCCATTATTTGGGACACATTATTTCAGAAGAAGGTATAATAGTAGATACAAAAAAGATTGAAGCCATTAGAGGATGGTCAGCGACCAAAAATGTTTAAGAAATCATATCTTTGATGGGATTACCTGGATACTACAAGAGATTTATAGCATCATTTTTGAAGATCACTCATCCCATCACTTCCTTATAGAAGAAGGGAATTGAGTTTGATTGGACAACAAAGTGTGAAGAAAATTTTAATTTGTTGAAAGAACTACTTACCAGTGCACCTATATTGAAGATTGTTGACCCAATTGAGAATTTTGTGGTGTGTACAAATACTTGCAAAGAAGGACTTGGTGGACTCCTCACCTAGAGTGGACCCATCATTGGTTATGAGTCTAGAAATCTTAATGAACACGGAATGAATTATGCCAAACATGATTTAGATCTTGTTTCCATAGTTCATGCATTGAATATGTGGATGCACTATTTAATGGGGAATAAATTGAATTAAGGACAAACCATAGTGGTATGAAATATTGTTTTGAAAAACCAACTTTAAATTCTAGACAGACAAGATGGTTGAAATTTTTAAGTGAGTATGACTTTGACATCAAGCATATCAAAGTAAAGGGAAATAAAGTTGTTTATGCACATGACATAAGAGTACATCTTAAACATGTTATAGCCATTAGTGTGCATTAGTTAGACTTAAAGAGTAGAATTTTAGATGATGTTGTTACAGATCAACATTACCTACAGGTAAAAAAAACCTTACAATAAGAAAATGTACAATAGAAATTTAAGGAGTATAATATGAAGGAAGATGGAGTACTTATGCATAAGGATATAATTTGTGTTCCTAATTCCGGAGAATTAAGGAATTTAGTGTTAAAAGAAATGCATAATGTTCCATATGCCACATTCTGATTACCAGAAGACAAGTGCAACAATAAGAAGCCAATACTTTTGGCCAAGAATGAAGAAGGATGTCACTGATTATATTTCCAGATATGTGGAATGTCAAAGAGTGAAAGTTGAGCATAGACACTCAATGGGCCTGCTACAACCATTGCCAATTCCAGAGAGGAAATGGGAAGTTATAACCATTGACTTTATTATGAAATTGTGCATGAAAACAAGGAAACATGATTAAATAATGTAGTGGTGGATAAATTAACAAAGGATCCTCATTTTTTTCTAGTGAAGATGAATAATACAACAACTAATATTGCAAAAATTTGTATGAAGGAGGTTGCATGGAATACCTAAGGCAATTGTTTCAGAGAAATATACAAAGTTCACTTCAAACTTTTGGAGGGGATTGTTTAAGGGATTTGGTATAAATATGAATTTTAGCACAACATACCATCCACAGTTAGATGGGTAGACATAGAGAGTCAAACAAGTGATTGAAGACATGTTGGGAATGTATGTGATGGATAAACCATGTAAGTGGGAAGACTACTTGTTGATGTTACTGGTAGCATTGGACAAGAATTTCCAAAAACGTCTATGTGTCTAGACATGTGGAAATCGTCCAAAGCCTTCTACTCTTGAATTTACTTTAATTAAAAGAATTATTAAAGTAAATTGCTTCTATTAATTAATTATGTAATTTGTTAGTTGATTTATTTAAGGAAAGTGATAAAAGTATTTAACATTTTTCTAAATATCAAGTGAGGTGAGAAGTAATCTCAATTGTCAAACACTTTGGAGATTAGAAATAGATTATAAATCATGATTATAAAAGAAAGGCTACGGTGGAGGAAAAAACTTGATACTTGACACTTGACATGATTTGTGTTGAGAGAGTCGACACTCAGAGTGTTGGATCATGAAGGACTATGATTCAAGATATTGGGTAGGTGGAAAAGGAATTCCATCTAGAGATTGGGTCAAGGAGAAGAAAGAACAAAGGTAGTGTAGGTGGGTTTCAGTGAGAGGAATCCATAGGAAAGTTTCACATCGTACATAGCTTACCATATAGTCCTTCCATACATGTATGCAGGTTTCAATGGAGACAATCATGTACATATGCAGGTTTGATGAAAGAAATGCACATACACCTCGAAAATCATGTTATTTTGGTTCGCACAACAGGTCAGGATTTGCTAGGTTTGTCTATAGTTGTATTTCTCTCAGTGAGACACTATCCCTATTACAGGAGCCATGATTTTAGCATAATAAAATAATTCTCAGCATCGGTTTTCACTTTGGGGTTTTTCTAGGGGTATCTACCCAAAAATATTGGTGTTTATGTGCGCATGATTTGGTTTCCTTGTTTATGCTCTTGATGCATGTTTAGTTGATTACTCAGTGGTGCTTTAATTCAATAAGTGATTTATTTGGAATCAACTGTTGGGTGTTGGGTAGGATAAATTTCAACATGGTATCAAAGAATGATTTCTGAAGGATACCAATGGTATCAGAGTCCATGCTATGAGGGAAAGACAGATCTCAGATCCATAGAAAATCCATAACTAGTAGGTGGAAATCAAAGAACTTATTTCATGAAAACAGTGGTACTGAGGCATAACTAAGTTTTTGTAGGTTTATTGAGGTGTGTGTGCATCACATAAAGCACGGTCACATACATACATGGGAGGATTTAAGAACAATCACATATACATGGGTGGCAATGGTCACAGTCGCATACATACATGGGTTTTAGTGATCAAAGTCATGTACATATGCGATATCTAGTGGTGACAATCGCATACAAGTCCGTACACGTCAGTACATGTGAATTTTCCAGTAGCAGGTTATTTCCATGGTAGGTTATCAGGTCTTAGGGATGGAAACAACATCGTTAAGAGTTGAATATAGATTGGATGGATCATCCAATTTCCTCTCTTGGAAAACAAGAGTAACTTTGGTGTTTAAGGAGAATGGCCTTTGTGAGTTAGTGGACAAAGTTGTTACTCCACTGACATATCCAACATCTTTGGAAGCTCACAAAAAGAAGGAGATCAAAGAACAGAGGATCATATTGGATTCAATGAAGGATCATCTAATTCCTCAATTATCTGAGAAGAAGACAACCAAAGATATGTTTGATGTATTGCTAGGGTTATTCCAGAGCATAAACATGAATAGGAGGATGGTATTAAGGAATAAAATCGTATTGGTGTAGATGTCTAGATATGATAATGCTACCAAATATCTCATAAGGATCACATAGGTGTGTGATCATCTTGCAACCATAGGGGAGAAAACAGAGGATACAAATCTCATGAATGTGGCATTAAATGGTATTCCCAAGTCATGGGAACCATTTTTCAAGGGAGTTTGCACTCGAGAAAATATCCCAGATTGGAAAATACTTTGGGATTATTTCATTCGGGAAGAGACTCACGAGGATTCTAAGAGCGTAAAGTAGGGAGGTAGTGGAGAGAACTTGGCTCCTATCAGTAAGACAAGGAAGGGAAAAGGAAAGAGTTATAGCAAAAAGGGTAATAGTGATGGAGGTTGATCAAAACCGGGGAAGAAGAAGGACTTGAGTAAATCAAGTGCTTTTCATGTCATAAGAATGGACATTATGCATCTCAGATTCTGGAGAAGAAGAATAAGGGTAATGGAAAGACACAAAAAACAATATTAGCAGAGACACAACTTGATGAGTTTCCAACAAATTTTGAGAAGGATTACTAATTGGTTTCTTTCCTTTCTACCAACACAACTGCTAGGAGTGATTGGTTCGTAGATAGTGGTGCATATCATCATATGACATAATCACAAGATCTATTTAGCATTCTGACAGAGAGTGACTCAGATGTTCATGTGGAACTTAGTTTTGATGTTAGGTATGTAATGAAGGGAGAGGGAAAAATTGTGTTACGCATCGAGTTAGGGGGTTCGCTTGATGCTGAGGACGTGCTTTACGTACCATATTTGAAGAAGAATTTTCTTTTAGTCTCAGCTATGGAGGACATGGGTTTTTCCATTACTTTTCAGAAAGGGAAAGTACTCATACATCCAGATAAATCTAGACTAGACAATGTAGTGGTCATTGGGGTTAGAGAAGGAACTTTATATAGGTTACAAGGAAAGCTTGTTCAAGATTTGGTGCCCAACAATGACAACCTATGTGAGTTGTGGCACAGAAGGTTGGGAAACCTTCTGAGGGGGATTGTTACAGGTCTTCTAGAGTTCAGTATTAAGCAACATGGAGTGTGTATATGGTGTGCACTTGGCAAGAATTCCAAGGGTTCTTTTCCAAGAAGCGAGAATAGGTCCAAGGTGATATTGAATCTTATCCATTCAAATGTGAGTAGTTCAATGTCAGTAGGATATTTATAGATATCATCATACTATGTGACGTTTATTGATGTTTTTTTCAGGAAAACCTGGATATTATTTATGAAGACCAAGGATGAGGTACTCAATGGGTTCAGAGAGTTCAGGGCTCAGGTGGAGAACTAGACATGGAATAATATCAAGGTCTTTAGGTTAGATAATGGGGGATATTTCACCTCCAATGAATTCATGGATTTCTGGAAGGAGGCATGGATCAAGAGGTAGTTAATAGTCTCATATAACCCTCAACAGAATGGGGTTGTGGAAAAAAAGAATCATTCCATCATTGGTTCTACCAGGTCTATGATACAGGATCGGGAGTTGCCTATGTTTTTGTGGGAAGAGGCATGTAATATGGTGGCTTATGTGTAGAATATGAGTCCTCATAGGATATTGCGGGACATGACTCTAGAGGAGGAATTTTATGGAGTGAAGCTAGAGATTCGTCATTTCAATATATTTGGTTTTCCAGTTTACATCCATGTTCCTATGGAGAGAATAGAAGGGTATATTTATGGGGTACAATGAGACCTTAAAGGATTACATGATCTGCATTCCAGTCCAACAGAAGACAATTGTGAGAATAGATGTTAATTTTGAGGAGAACTTGGCATCTAGGAGATCTCAGGAGTCATCAACAATGATAGAGGATGCAGAGAAATAGGCTCCAAAGGATGAGTAGCAGTCAATAGTTCAAACTTTAGGTGGGGAGGAGGAGTTATCCCCTTCAATTTATGTCAGGAGACCCCATTGGCTATTATAGACATTGAGGGATGTTGATGAGGCTCCTAGGAGTGCGGTTAGAGATCACAAGCATCCAAAGAAGTTTTTTAAATATATGGAACTTATGAGTAGCATCATTGATGTTGATCCTTCCAATTTTAGGAAGCAACAAATCAGCAGGTATGGTAGGATTCCATGGTAGAGGTGTACACCTCTATTATGAGGAATGATGTTTGGGACATAGTGCCAAGACCAGACTGGAAGTCAGTTGTTAGTTACAGGTGGCTCTACAATATCAAGCATCTTGCAGATGGTAGCATCGAGAATTTCAAAGTGAGGCTTGTGGATACAGGGTTCTCCTAGAAAGAGGGAGTAGATTACGAGGATACATTTGCTCCAGTTGCTAGGTATGATTCTATTCAAGATGTTATTTCTATTTCTTCAGTTATGAGGTGTAGGATACATCATAGGGATGTGAAAAACAACTTTCCTCAATGGGATCATTGATCCGAAAAAAATCTTTTCAGGACTGTGGTTGAGTTTTTAATTGCATGTGATTATTAACCATTTAATAAGCTAATGAAAGAGTGAGGAAATAAGAGGAATTATGACAGCCATATACATATATGCAGATCTGAAATTAATTAATAAACAACAAACCATAATAAGAGAAGTGATAACGGAGTTCGCCACAAAATTGCCTACGTCTTTGGGCCTTTGTCTCAGTGGGGGAGGCTTCTTTATTTCTGTTCAAAGCTCAAAAAGTACATCGCAGCAGTGTCATTAGGCTATAAGACTGATATATTCATATTCTTCCAGATCTCTAGAACCCAGCAAAAGAAACGGCACGCAAAACGGATGGCCGGAGCTCCCAGAAATGGCCCGCAAGCGTCTACTCCTCAACAGCTTCCCTGCATAAAAACGGCTTTGGCTTGGCTTCCCTTCATCATAAGTTTTCTCTGACTGTCCTCTATGGCCTCAAATAGGCATGGTTTTTATATATCTGAAGTTGGTTATCCATCCCCAACTTCCTCCCAAAATATGGCCTCCAAAAATGCCCAATATCTCCCAAAAATGGCCCAAATCCACTATTACAGGCATAAAAATCAAATATAAATCCATAAACTATATAAATAAACCCACTTTAACTTTAATATGGGCATAAGCCCCTTATACCTAGTGCACACCCCTAAATGTCCGGTCACATGTATTGATGTGGCCAAGCACCAGCCCATAGGGTTGTGCGCTGGCCCCCTTATCTTGAACTATATGGTCACATGTGGTATTGGTATAGGACCGTGCCCCATACCCTGCGCTAACAACCCAAACAATAAGCCCTGGGTTACATGGAGCCGCTCAAGACCTCGCGCTGGAGGTTTTTCTAACGCCCATTTACGGGGGTCATCGTATTCCGCCCGCACCCCTTTTAGTTGTGGTTACATGCAAATAATGAAATCGTGGGCTGGGGCTAAGCCCCAACCCTTTCCACCTCCAACTAAACTTTCAATCAAAATTAAATAAATTATTTTCCATATGATAGTTAAGAACCAACAATGGAGCGAGTGGTTAGCCCGGTCCTTCCAGTCCGTAGCGCGGTGGAGGTCGGGGGTTTGACTCCGGTGGAGACCCCAAAATTTTGCACAAACCAACAACCAATAGAGGGGTGCCACATGGCAGCCCAAGACTGGGCCACGTGGCACCTTCCCATTAGATGAACACGATGCCACTTGTCAACACAGGTTTGGACCACCTATCTACTGAGGTGTCTGCCCAGTTAGCAACCGTACCGCCATGTCAGCATGCCACTGTACCTGCCACCGTGAGCCTGTGCCACGTGTCACCCTTACAGTGGTGACACGTGTCACCCTCTGAATGGTCCAAATCACCTGTTGTACACCCTGTCATCTGCCACATGTCATCTCCAGATGCTTCCACATCAGTTGTACGACTGTACGACCTGTACAGTTAGCCTGCCACGTGGACTGTACGGACTGTACAATCACGCCCTTTTTTTACCTGTTTGGGTTTTTTATCAGAATGCGATATCTTTCGCATACGGAGCCCGTTTGACGAAGTAAATATATGGCCAGAATCAGGAAGATGAGACAAACGAAATGGAATTGGTTTCGTCTGATTCTGAGCACTTTCAGATTTGAGCCTTTTTGAGCCCTGTTAGACTCCTAGATCCAATTCTGGATCCTTCCAATTTTAGGAAGCAACAAATCAGCAGGTATGGCAGGATTCCATGGTAGAGGTGTACACCTCTATTATGAGGAATGATGTTTGGGACATAGTGCCAAGACCGGACTGGAATTCAGTTGTTAGTTACAGGTGGCTCTACAATATCAAGCATCTTGCAGATGGTAGCATCGAGAATTTCAAAGTGAGGCTTGTGGACAAAGGGTTCTCCTAGAAAGAGGGAGTATATTACGAGGATACATTTGCTCCAGTTGCTAGGTATGCTTCTATTCAAGATGTTATTTCTATTTCTTCAGTTATGAGGTGTAGGATACATCATATGGATGTGAAAAACAACTTTCCTCAATGGGATCATTGAGGAAGAAGTATACATAGAGAAACCTTAGGGATTTTGGGTACATGCGAGGGAGTCTCATGTGTGTAGGCTTAAGAAATCCTTGTATGGACTCAAACTGGCACCCAAGGCATGGTATTCTAGGATTGATGAATACTTGTAGAGTATGGGATTTACCAAGAGTGAGGTCGATCCAAACTTGTACTTCATACTTGTTGATTCAGATCCACTCATGTTGGTTCTGTACATTGATGATTTATTTCTCATAGGTGTAGAGGAGCTTATTGCAGGGTGAAAAGATGATTTAGAAAGTGAGTTCGAGATAAAGTACATTGGATTGATGGATTGTTTCTTGGGGTTAAAGGTATGGTGGGTATCGAGAGATATATTCCTTAGATAAGGGAAGTATGCAATAGAGATCTTGAGGAGATTTAGGATGGAGGACTGTAAACTGATGGATACACTTATTGCTACCAATATGAATAAGGTGATCACTTTAGATTCAGAGTTGGTGGATCCCAAGATATACATGAAATTGATAGGGTCCTTAATATATTTGGTCAATGCGAGGCCAAATATTTATACTGTTGTGAACACCTTGAGTCAGTTCATGGTGGAGCCAAGGTAGGTGCATTGGGTAGCAATGAAACATGTTCTCAGGTACTTGAGAGATAAAATGGAGTATGGATTGAGATATGTTGGAGGAGATGGAGTGGAGTTGCAAGGATATACATACTCATATTGGTCAGGAAGTGTAGTAGATATAAAGAGCACCTCGGGGTGTTGCTTCAACTTGGGATCAACAATGATTACTTAGTTCAACATGAAGAAAAATTCTGTAGAACTCATTTCAGTAGAGGCATGGTATATGGAAGAGAGTATGGCTAGCTATGAAGAACATTATCTTCATAAATTGATTACACGTTTATTTGATTAGGAGTTGGATCCAACGGTGATATACTATGATAATGTTAGTTGTATAAAAGTATCGAAGAATACAATATTCCATGACAGGTCCAAGAATATTGAGATCAGATACCATTTCATTCGAGATAGGATCCATAAGGGAGCAATGGAGATTTAGTATATTTCCATAGAGGAGTAGGTTACAGATATTCTAAACAAATCCTTGGAGAAAGGGAAGTTTATGTTCTTCAGAGACAGACTTGGAGTGGTGCAGAATACCTTCCTTACTAAGAGGGAGTGTTGATGTTAGTGATAGCATCATACATGTATTTCCACATAGGTCTATGTGTATAGATGTGTGGAAATCGTTAAAAGTAGTCTACTCTTGAATTTACTTAAATTAAATGAATTATTAAAGTAAATTTATTTTATTAATTAATTATGTAATTAGTTAATTGAGTTATTTAAGGAAAGTGCTAAAAGTAATTAACATTTTTATAAATATCAAGTGAGGTGAGAAGTAATCTCAACCATCAATCACTTTGGAGATTAGAAATAGATTATAACTCATGATTATAAAAGCAAGGTGAGGATGAAGGAGGAAAACACGTGGTACTTGAAACTTGATAGGAGTTTTGTTGAGAGAATCGACACATAGAGTATTGGATCACGAAGGACTATGATTCAAGATCTTGGATAGGTGGATAAGGAATTCCATCTAGAGAGAAGGTCAAGGAGAAGATATAATAGAGGAAACATAGGTGGGTTTCATTCAGAGGAAGCCACTTGAAAGTGTTGTGTCGTACGAAGATTGTCATACAGTCCTTTTGTATATGTACATGGGTTTCACTGGAGACAGTCCCATACATATGTGGGTTTGATGAACGAAAGGTGTGTATACCTCAAAAAGTGTGCAGTTTTGGTTTGTACAAAAGGTCAGGATTTTCCAGGTTTGTCTACAGTTGTATTTCTCTCAATGGGCCATTATTCCTATTATGGGAGCCCTACTTTTATCATAATAAAATAATTCTTAGCACTGGTTTTCCCTCCGGGGTTTTTCCAGGGGTATCTACCCAAAAATATTGGTGTTTATGTGTGCATGATTTGGTTTCCTTGTTTATGCTTCTGCAACATGTTTATTTGATTACTCAGTTATGATTTAATTCAATAAGTGATTTATTTGGAATTAATTGTCGGGTGTTAGGTAGGAGAAATTTCAGCACTACTTTCATTTGGTCGAGTTTGCCTACAATAATGGGTATCAAGATTCATTGTAGATGATCCAATTTGAGGCTTTGTATGGTAGAAAATGCAACACTCTAGTGAGGTTGGACAACCTAGTAGACAAAGTAGTTCTTGGGCCATATTTGCTCAAGGATATGGAAGAATAGATGGTTAAATTTAAATAGAATTTGAACGCAACACAATATAGACAACTAGAGAATTTAAAGTGGGAGAGCATGTACTTTTGAAAGTGAAGCCCAAAAAGAGCTCATTGAAGTGAGGAATTTGTACAAAACAAGCAGCCAGATTTTCTGGTCCATTTTAAATATTGGATAGAATAGGGCTAGTTGCATACATTCTTGCATTTCTCACTTCCATGAATATTCATAATGTATTTCATGTCTCTTTGTTGAAGAACTGTGTGCATGATCCTAAGCATGTTATTGATTGGAATTTGATTCAGGTGGAGCCAGAAGGAGACTTTCAGGTCCATTCGGTGTGCATATTGGACAAAAAAGTCAAAGTGATCTGGAATTGAGTCATAGAACTGGTCAAAGTTTAGTGGACTTGCTATAGTACTGAAGATGCTACTTGGGAGGATGAAGATGCTATTCAGGTAAAGTACCCATGACTTTTTTAAATTTTGATTTCCTTTTTGTATATGCACTGAGGACAGTACCAAAATAAGGGTGAGGGGAATGTAATTCCATGGTTTTGAGTCCCTGTATTAATAATGTATTTTTTTTTTATGAAATTCCAGAGAGCTTGAACAATTGAAAGGGTTTGGATTTCCTAGAAAATTTAATACTTTGAACATGGTTAATAAGAAAATATATCATTGGTTGTGAGATAGACAAGGAAAAGACTATAGGGGGGTATGATTCCACGAGAGAGGGGGTGTTTAGGGGCTAAGCCTTGATATTTTTATTTGTTTTATTTTTACCCACGTTTGTCTTGGGGGGGTGAATGAGGGGTTGCATGAGTCTCTTGGGGAGACCACAATGTGCCCTTATTATTTAAACCTTACTTATGTGTTTTTTTTGGTTTACTGTTACCAACACATTTGTGGTTATGAATTCATTGGGGAGGTTACCATTTTGTGCTTTCCTTGGTTGTTGGAGTGGTGGAGAACTCCATTGTAACTACACTATTCATCCATTTTTGTTCATTCTTGGATTGTGATTGGGAATTAAAATAAATTTTTAGTGGTAGGGAGCCTTGCAATGAGGTGGAAATCTTGAGGGTCTGCATGGAAATGAAGGGAGTTCATTTTATTTGGTTGTGCGGGCTGGGGTAAAGAGAGATGGAGAATTAGAATAGTTTTGTGGTTGAGAAACCCATGAGCACTTGATTGTTGGATGGTTTGGGAAACTGAGTGTCAGCCTGAGCCCCGCCCTTATGGATTCATAGCCCTAGCTCGTTGGCGACCTGTTTTTGACATCATGAAAAATAGTGTCAAAGTTTGGGTGAAACATCTAACGTTTGCAACCAGTTGGTGTAATTACATTATAAATATAAGTTCTTTGTCATGTGTTTCTCTTCTTGTATATTTATTTTTGTTGTGTATTTAATTCCATTTTTGTGATGTGTTTATGCTATGCCTATTTTTTGGTTATTGATGTGTATGGCATGTTATAGGTTTCTTTATTAGTCATGCGGGCCTCTTGTTAATTTCATCTACATTTTTCATATGTCTTGAATTAAAAGTGTTGGAACATGTGGTTCCATCGTAAATCTCAGCTTGTCGGTTAAATGGGTCGACCAATTCTTTAGTTTGATGACCGAATAAATTTTTGCTTGACCATGTCCACTTAGGATCCAAGATCCACATTTTATTGACAAGTGCAACTGACTCCACCCAATAATTATATCTTGTTCCATGATCAAAACCTTTTTATAGATGACCCTTGTGATTGGTCTATCATTATCAGGAGATCTATTTGTTCTCTCATGGAGCATGCTCGTGCTTTAGTGCAAACATGTCTTTAGACACCACCACTTCTCTCGGATCCATTCACCTCTGAAGTTAATGGTTTTTCCAACATGGTATCAGAGTAGTTGGTTTTGGTATCGGGTTTTCAAAGAACAAAAATGGGATTGAGACAGTGGTGAAGTTGTGATCTGGTTTTGTCGAATAAGTAATGGGTTGTTCAGAAATGAAGACCCATTTCCAATATATTTTTCCCATTGTGGGTTATTGAGCTACAAAAACCCTCATTTTTTTGTTTGTTCTAGGTTATGCCCTCGACCATATGAGATTTAAAATTTGGATCGATTTGGTTTACTTCTCGACAATGTTTGTTCAAACCATTTTTGGTTTCTTTGAATGGGTCATTTTTTTT